>LR736877.1:3986752-4288378 GCA_902654985.2 Oryctes borbonicus | reverse complement strand
AGCGGTCAGAGTGACACGTTCTTCTGTGACTAAATTTGACTATATTCTGACTGGTACAATAGGTAACCGTTCCACTTTTAATGCATTCTAATGAGCAAAAAACTTTTATATCGACCCAATAAAAACAGATCGATTAATTTAGTGCAGGTATGTGTCGATGCCACTCACTCACGATGTGACGGAATACTAACGTTTCTTTTGAAAAGAATTCGATACCAGGAGTAAACGCGTTATCTAAATGCATCCTACACGCAAATTTTCAGAATCCCAGGTTTAGCTTTCCGTGTGTAAATTGATTAGCCGATCGTGACGCGTCCCGCATTTGGAGCGTGTTGTATATCGAATCTTCCTCGAAGAGAACGAGAAAAAAAGAACCTGAATCGTTCAAGCTATAGCATGGCCAATTCCGTCATTAGTATTTAGCCATGCGGTAGAGAGTTGATCTCTTCAAACAGCCGGGTGATTAATAACACGGGCGTGTTTCATAAATACACATTCTGGGCATTCGGACGACTTCTGGTACAACGACGTTGCCGCAAAATATGTAACGGAATTTTGATATAATAATTAATGGTGGGTGGTCATGTTCTCGGATGTTGTTCCTTCGCCTATACACCGCCGGTATCGTGTGTATGGGTATTCAGGTTACTACACACACGTATCTATAAGTTCATGCTTATAAGTAGAGGCATCTACCTGATGGTTATTTATCAAACCGGGTATATATTCAGAAGCGAATAATAATAAACATCGATGGTAATTAAGGTACCGTTGTCAGAGATTGTTATCTGATCATAAAATACCAGCGAAATCGATTTTTTGTTCTTTTTTCCTACATTTTTTTGGCTCTCTTACTTCTTTTTCACACGCAACATTACAAGAGTACGACCGCTATTTAATTATTACTTTAACGCGTTGGTACAACTTAAATTACTGCACCTTTTTTATGAACGCTTTTATGGAGAGTTTTATTGAAATCGCTGTTTACAGTTGCATACACTAGAATGGTATAAGTAGTACCCGTGCTTGAAGACGGACGACGCTTTGTATGGTATTGTCGACATCTGTCAATATTTTGGTGAGATTCGTCGAGTAGTGTTGTTTTGAGAGCTGTTGAAGGTGAGGAAGTTTGTGGACTCATGGAAAAAAGAGAAATACCGGCTTTTTTCTTGGATGAGAAAACGTGTGCAAATATCAAAGAGAAGTTAGCTACGGCTTGTAAAGACCATGGATCTTAGATGATACTAGTTTAATGAAGCTAAGTACAGCTGAAGGTGACTACTGGCCAGATTACTAATATGATAACGCCTCGACTGAGCATGTTTAAAACAACCTTCGCGAAAAATTGGTCGTCGGGATGAACGCCGCCGCATCTGCTGATTAAAACAACGGAATCGAGTGATAACTTCAAAGCAATATTTGGACATACTTAAGAGCAATACGAGTGAGTTTCTACGGCCTTATATACACATAACTACACGCCAGTCGGTAAAATGGTTTTCCCGGCGAACGTGTTTCAAAGAAAGAAGGTAAAGGCGATTCCATCAGCTGGGATAGTTACGGCGACGATTTTTTGGGATTCGCAAGGTATGATCTTGATTGATCATTTGGGAGAAAACAAAGACAATCATGGGAAGGAAAAGGCCCCGCCTACTGAAGAAAAAAATTCGGCTCATTCGTCGGCAGTTTAAATAGATAAATTAAAAAGCGTTGGAAACGACAAAAAAAAAGTACTTTTGCAACACAATCACGTCACAAATCATTTGAAAACATTCGTACATAGAAAAACGCAGTTCCATAGCTACAATATCGTATCAAATTCTAACCATTTCTGTGCCATATTTAAATAGAGCTGCCCTACACACAAATATCTTTCATTTATTTCAATACCAAATAGTTCTTAATTGATTGCGAACGTGTTATGGACAGTGTAACAATTTATTTTAGTTCCCGCCAGTAACAAATTATTTTGTTAAATTTAATTGAAAACGCTTTGAACAGATTCTCTAGATAAGCAATCACCCTGCAGTGAACAAGACATTATCATACGCAGGTGATAAATTTTGCTTAATGTCGAACCGTCGCCTTGTCTGTTATTAATGAACGCAATATAATGTTTGTGCTTAAGTAATGATTATGAATGCGCTTGTAGTTTAATGAGTAATAGGATAACGAAACGTATATTCAAAACAACTCGCAAACATACATAGAACGTACTGCAAAATTCTTTAATAACGCATCGGCTTAAAATGTGGTCTCTTAAATTGACATGTTAGCGAGTACGTAAGCCAGTGGCTGTTCCGCTGAAAGCATTCTGCATTCAAAATCCGTGCGCAAATGATTAGAATATGTCGTAGTGTGAATTTTATTGATTAAAATATTTCACGTGTCAGTGTCCGAATGTTTCCCAAACATTCCATTCTATGGTGGAATGTTACCCATCGCTAACGCAGTACAGAATAAAAGAAGATACTGAGAATGTACTGCTTGAAATTAATTATTTATTATTAGTAGCGTTTGTAGTGCGGGTATTTTGTTTCTTACGGTATGTTATAGAACATAAAAGCGCAAGCTTAAGGGTTAATTGCGTTGAACTTGAATATCGAAGAACTCGCTGCTTACGCATTTTTTTTTTGTATGTTTAATTAAGGAAATATTATACATAAATTCCTACAATTCTCTTCTCTTATTAGAGAACTACACGAAAGCGAATTGTAATGTTTACCAAATTCAGGAATTTCCGAAATCATTACATAAACCTGTAGAATGCATATTTAAGGATAACATGATCTTATTTATTTTATTCGTAATAATGGTGTAAATTGCAAAAATACGAAAATCGTCGAAAGTTTAAACAGGAGATTCCACCGAAGCGGAAAAGAACGTTTTACAACACTCAATGCAGCCTACAAATCTCATCGCGTCGTAGCTTTTGAAAGAAGCATGTAAACTTGTGGGCAAAGCAGCAATTTCTTGCAATGCTAAGTGAACGTTTCTTAAAGCTTATTTTGAGCATTCATGTTATCCACCAGGTCGAACCCGGTGTAACCTCCGCAGGTCTATCTCATGCGAGGCCATTTATGTTAACCAGCCAAAACAGAGCCAGGGAGTGTATAGAACTAGTTCAAGCCTCTAATAACCGGATTAAGGGAGTAGCTACGCAAAATTTGGCTTATCAAAAGAGGGAATGTCATCTATGTTTGAAAGAAGAGGAAACGGTTGCGCACGTTTTTTTGAACTGTTGTCTTTGTAACACCTGAGAGTCTGAAAGACGCCGAATGAACTTCCGGAGCACTCTAGAAAAATGGACTTTATTGGTCGATGTGGATGTGTATGATTTATCCACCCTCGCGAAGCTAGCATTGTGATTATATAAGTCCGTGTACATGGTTGAGAGCTTTAAGTCAATACTAGAGACCATTGGCAATTCGGTTTGTCGTTTATTTCGGAATAAAACAACCAAGCGCTCGTGAAGATCCAGAGACATATGGTGCTTCTTTAGTATAATGCGCGCCGGTAGATCCATGACAATATTAATGCAACCGTCAATTGCGAGTCGCTAACGAGACAATAATCTAATTTAATGAAGCTTTGAACTCAATTTCGCGTTATAGCACATGTAATTCCAATTAATGGCGTCGTAGATTAGCGCGAAAGAACGCGGCAATAACACATTTGCATCACCTTTCGCACGGAAATACCTCGGCTATTATCTTTATTGACTCTTCGCACATCAAATTGTCTAAACGTTTTATAACTTTCGAAGTGAGGCCTCTACAATTGCGCCAATAACAATCCGTACGCCGCGCCGCCGACAATAAAACATGTCCCCATCATCATGACGATACGTTCTTATGGGAGGGAAAACATGCGAGCGGATCGCACGTGCCCGACGAAAACACTTAAAGCCCATCCTATACGTCGCACGATTTTCGCGTTAATCCTAAATTCTTCCACCGCTAATTCCGTTTGTGGAAGGTAAGTGGATACGGCTTTCAACCGAAGACACACACTCGAGAATCCGATGACGTTGTAAGGATGGCACTTATTACGTTGTAATTCACGGTAAATGTCTTACAGCTTCATTATATCGGATTCGATGGCGTGCGGTGGTCTTCTTCTTCGTTTTCTATGGTATGCCGTTTTGTGTTGTCTTACGTATCCATTGTCCATAGATCGGGGTGTCGTTGCGAGCGATAGGCGAACTAATGACAAAGCGTACCATTTTAAGTAGTAAAATGTGAACAGATCAGCGCATACAAGATGTACACTAAACTTATTGTTACTATCTTAAGCTCCCCATAGCTGAGATGATAGTATTCGTTTGTTATATAGTATTTGATCTTTAACCAAAAAATATAATGCTAAGATAGCTTAGCTTCCTCATGGTATTAATGGAATAATTCACGGAAAACGCAACAAAAGGAGACACACGGACATGTTTCTGCCTACCCGGCGTCATCAGCGTGGTTTCGAGAGTAATTTTTGATCTCTACCTTGTATCGCTGTTGCCTCACATTTAATGCCACAACTTTCAAAACGACAAACTCGACATTTCTTGAGATAAAAAATTACTCTCGAAACCACGCTGATGACGCCGGATAGGCAGAAACATGTCAGTGTGTCTCCTTTTGTTGCGTTTGCCGTGAATTATTCCATTAATACCATGAGGAAGCTAAGCTATCTTAGCACTATATTTTTTGGTTATTGTTTCTAGGCATTTTCTGATGTGTTCTGTTTATTTGAGCTTTGTAAATTAAATTGTTTATGTTGTAAATTATTAAAAATATATTTCAAACGAAATTCACTATACAGGCTGTTTCATCGGGAACTGCAACAATGCCGGCACGTTTAAATTATACGAAGGAAGGTTATTTAAGTTTGTTTATTATTTATGGATTTGCCACTCAGCATCCAGAAAAATAGAAATCGTCACATATTCTATTTGAAATAAGAAAGCTCACATCCGTTTCCGGTTCAATAAATGAGTACTTTCATTATCTCCCTACATCGATCTAACAGGTGGTCGTCGTGAATGACCCCGTATATGTATACATACATCATTATACATTAAAAAGAAAGGTTTAGGCGATGAAATATAATTAATCAGTATTTCATCGGCTCATTCAAGAGATCGGGATATAAACTGGTACTAATGTAATCGATGCTTTGTAAGCTTCATACCCGTTGAAGCAATTTACAATTCGCCGATTCGATGATCTTCTCTTGTCTGTACCGCTTGCGTAAGTGCGAGCGAAATAGTAAACGACAATGCGGCAGGTGGCCCGAGGAACGAAATTTCGTTGTTCTACTTCTCGAGCGTCGCACTCGTTATTCCGTTGTTGGAAGCGGTACTGATACGTATCGTATTATTGCCTTGCAGTGATTTGGAAGGGTCGTAAATCATCTAAATACGATAATTTGGAAAAGAACCCAGAGACGAACGGTAGGTGATTCGAAATAATTACGAGAAACGTAACCAACTTCAATTTCCGTATATCTTTATTAATTTAAAAATGCGCAACGAATGTTTTTGATGTGTACAAATATGAGAATTAACTCGAATCCATTTCACACGCCGTTTTAAATAAGTAACTTACATATTCTTATGTAATAGTTAACTGTAAACTTTAATCGGATCGTTGGTAAGTGCTGTTTTTGAAATTACCACGTTTTATGATAGAAAAACTTGAGCTTAGTAGCCTCAAAAAGTGGACGTGGTGTAAATGAATTCGAATTTTGCCACGGTCAGAAGCTGCTTTTGCCCGGAATATAAAGAACCTCCTACGGAAAACTGAATGTAGTATTTGAAATGCAAAAGACGACCGGCGTCACGAAAAGCGTAGCAGTAGCATAGCTAATTCACATGTATAAGCGCTATTAAACCATGTACAAAATCAGTTGAAGCGCAGAATTTTGTTGGATACACGCGAGGTGCTCGTACGCATACTTGAAGTGGGTATGTGCATTCTGCAAGGGTTAAACAATGATTATTACAGAAAGTACAGCCGAAATAGATAAGAAGTAAGAAAATGAAGACCATTTTATTTTCGCTTTGCACTACTGCAGTACCAAAAGCTTCTACCTGCTCTCAAGCTATAAGACACAAATCGGGAATTATTATATATTTTTTTTCATTTGTCTAATATAAATAAAATAATATGAATTGGCTAATAGATCTCATGTGATCCACGCCCTCCTAATTTAATTTTTATGAGAGCATATCGTGACACTGTAAAAAATAAAAACTTACACACGTAGACCTCACCTCACCTATCAGCTCATCTTATTTTATTGCAACTAATTATTGAAAGTATCTAAAATCTAGTTAAGAAATATTTATAATGGCAAAAAACTAACTGTAGATTCCACTCACGTATCCTACCTTAAATCGCTAACGTTAAAAAAATATCAATTATTATCGAAGCTATTGATTAAGAGTATTAAAATAAATCATCTTCGAGCGGTAATGCGGCATTTGCAGCATTTGACGCGTAGTAAATCATAATATTAGAGAAAAGTAACAAGCTTAATGCCGGTACACCGCCGAAAATAGGCTCCCTTAACGCACGCTAAATCTCGACTCTCGCGTATTAATTAAAAGTTATCTTTTGTGAAAACTAATCATACACGACATTATATGAGCGAGATGATCGGTCCGAAGTTAGCGGCGAATATACGTGAAGCAATATGAGATTTTAATTATGATTCCGTATACGAACTTCACATAAATATTAATTACAAAGAATAGGATCGTGAAGTGTTTAAAGACACCCGCCGGGCTTTGACTTCTACACTAAGCGATCTGCACGCTCGATGCAATGGTATCATCCTCATCAGCCTAGTGTGTGTCGTGCTTCTGTTCTCCAGTTATTAAAGGAACGTACACACTTACGACGGTATCGCGATTGATTGCAAGACGTGCAACAAGTTTGGACAATGTCAGTAAGCAGTTCATGAGCGACTCTGTAAGAATCAGGAGTCGCGTATTCGTTTTATACGTTATCTGGATATCAGAGGATACGATTCCGAGGGAAAGTAGTGTGTGGATGTGTAGCGTGTAACGCTCTTTAAATACAATATAATCGAATTGTTTTTTTATAACAATATATTCTGCAGGGGAGACCGACGTAAGGGGAATCATGATAATTAATGTTTTATATTCATTATTTTATTTCGCAACGTTTCGTCGTACCGTTTTAGTTCGACATTCTCAAAAAAAAATTTTTAATTTATAATTTTATTTTTTTTTTCTTTTTACCTTTATTTTTACCTGTCGGCTTCTTCTCGGTTTAGTCGTGATATTTTACTTTTCAAAAGCTGTTGCTCTCGAATTTCTGTTGCTTATATTACTTTTTCCTTGCATTTTAAAACAAAATGAAGGAAAACGACGAAAATAAAAGAAGACTACACTTAATACAATATGAAAGCAAGAAGAAGCCGAGTGGTAAACGTACAGTCTTTCTTTTAATTAATGAGAAGAGTAAATAAAATAAGGAAGTGATATCCAATAAAAGTAAACTTTTAAAAAGAAAAGAAGAACAAGGGAAATTGTAGACTGCCATAGATTAAAATTATTTTAGATATGTTTGAGAATGTCGACAAAACGTTGCAAAATAAAACAAAAAGTTGATAGAATGGTCGGTGTTCTTACTAAACATTACTCCAAGAGCGCGGTGAGCCTTTAAAACAGAAAAGAATAGTTTGAACAACTGCTGAAAGATGTTTATTTAAAGATGTTATTCAACATCTTTAAATAAGCTAAATAATCACAAACTCTTAGTTTCTTTGACTTTCCTACAGTCACGTAGGGTAGCCAAAGAAATAATTCCGCTCTTCTGTTGTGCGTATTACTTTTGGAGAACCTGAAGGATTAATTTTTGAATCTATCTTGTTTACAATATACGTAAGCAACTTGAACCTATTGTTATATAGCGTGCTTTACGCTTTTAAGTATATATAGTTTTATTTAATGATTTTCATACACACAATAATAGTAATAATGCAACTGTTAACACACCATCTTCCTTTTTATTCTCCCTTCTTTCCTTACATTCTTTACCCAAACTGTTTAAAGTACATACACTACATCTTCTTTTCTTTTGTTTTAACATTTAAAGCTAAATTTAACAATAAGTATAAAATATAACAAAACCTGAACATAGATTAATATATATCAAAATCTGTAAATCTCCGCGGTTTTACAACATTTCTTCTAGGTCTGGTCGTTCCACCTACTGTTGATTTATTCGCTTCTTTTGGTGCAAGTGTTTTCTTGCCTGTCACGTTCGGGTATTGGTACTTATTACATATTGCTTCAATTGCTGGGCATACGCTTATACTGTGCCTTAGATCTTCCACATTTTGAATATTGTTTATTTGCCTTCATTTTATCAACCTTGCTTTACGCTACATACTGCTTTATTGGTTTCTTTATTCTTCTGACGTCCTCTTGTCTCTACTCATTTCTCATATTTTTGTTTTTCAATTTTATCTTCTCATGTTGCATTATTTTCATTTTACATTTATTTAAGTTACTCTCTCTTCGCAATTTTTTAGATAAACTGTGGTCACCAATCTATCTCGAACTAGTTCTTCTGTCATTGTTCCCTAATTACATGTTTTCGAAAGTTGAATGATTACGACTATAAATTCTTGCACTCCCTCACCTTCCTTCTGAATCCTTGTGTTGAACTTACTTCTTTCATAAATTATATTTACCTTCTTAATATAGTGATTTTAGAACAGTGACTTCAATCTGGTGTAGTCGTTCCAATCATCCTCGTCGGGATTTAAAGTATCTAATAGCTTATTTACTTCTGATCCCGCATGCGATAACAAGCTGTCGACTTGAGACTTTTGTAGCTGTTTGTCCAAACCGGTATAGTTATCCGCATGTTCCAATCTTCCGCTTCAAACGTAAATCACTCGGGTGACGGCACCGGATTTAATGATGGCGTGGTACCACCAAATATTTGATTCTGAGCTTAATTCTTTTAAATGCATGAAAATAACCACAAACATCTTTTATTGATTATCGCCTGTTTAAATCACACTTTTTTGGACGTTCACCAGAAGATTTAGAATCAAACTCTCACAGTTTATTTTCCACGAAAAGTCGTTTACCAGCTGCCGGTCGCTGGCACAATGATCATATTTAAGCGATTTGTTCTATCAAATTAGTGTTTCGTTAATGATTGGTACACGGATTTCTTTGTTATCTTTTCTCTGCTCGTCGCTTCGTCGACACACCTTGTTCTTTTTCGTCCGCTTTATGTCGATTTCGCCTCTTTAAAAGAATGATTCGCTGAATTCGCTTGCTGGTTAAATTACCTACCGAAATGCCTTGCGAATGACTGAAGCCGATGCGCTTTAATTTTTCTCGTAATGCGTTTTTAAACAGCTGCGATTTAAATTTAATATATCAATGGGATTCGACAATGTGAATCATTGCTTATTTAGCCGGTGAAACGTCTCTATACTGTATTAAAAACTATAAACAGTTCAGTGAGGCATAATGTAGGTGGAGTAAAATCGTACGGCTCTGTCATACTGATATACACAATTAATACAAATATTTTGAGACTTTGTATCACATTTTACGGACAACGTAACGAACATAAACGAAATCAATTTAAAAATTTTATTTTCAAAAAGTAGATAAATTATAATAACTGGCATCATGTTAACAGTCTTCCATATACTTACTACAAAAAAACAAAATTTAGTGTAACCTTGTAAGCATATATCTCACGACAATCGAGAACTAGCGCAGAGTTGTTGTGCTTGCAGTTGGATAATGCGCAAATTTACAGGTTTGCTAAAAATCTTGCGTTTTATGACTACATTATTACAGTTATTCGCTTGGCGTAAACCATTAGCAACGTCACCGAAATTGCTTTTCTCGGTGTAATTACTCTGTAGAAATTGCCACCTTTACACTTAGCAGCTGTGCACAATAGATGGACCCAATGAAGTGGGCAGTTAGGAACTTACGTAAGCTCATTAATAGATACGAATCCAGTCGGGCACGTTTGAGAACACATTTAACGTAAACCAAAGAGGAAGTCGTTCGCTCTTTCGCAACGGCACCTAGTCGAAATTGGTAAAAATATTAAGTACAATTTAATAAATATCTTGCTTAAAAATGTTCAAACCGTGTAGGTATCATACCGAATGTTACAATAAGCGTTCATTTTACTTTATTTACTTTTTGCAAGTAGACCTTGGAAGCTATGGTTGTTATTTACAGAAGTATATAAACATATAATGAGCTACGTTTCTGTAAAAAGCTTCATAAGTTGCAAGCTACGATATACACTACCGTTCATATATTTGGGGATGATTAAAAAATACAGTTTTTTCTCAATTCGGATAAAAACAAAAAGTTATTTGTAATTTAATTTACTTCTGTACATTGAGTACACTATACAGAACTAAACATATTCCAAAAAGAAATGTTGTACTCATTATAATTAGGTCTATACGGATTTTTCGTCTATATGTCACCCTTTGACTTAATTACTGCGGTACATATTCGTGGCATTCTTAGAATTAAAGATTTCAAAAATGTTGCTGGGTTCTCGGTCCATACTTGCTGGAGCTTTCTCCATAAATCTTGTGAACTAGTCACTCCTTTTTGGCGAATCCTTCTGTCCAGTTCATCCCATATTAATTCGATAGGCGACAGGTCAGGAGACTGAGGTGGCCAAATCATTCTTTTTAAACGATCTTCTTCTTCCAGAGATGCTAGATAGTTTCTGAATATATGAGAAGAATGCTTAGGGTCGTTGTCCTCTTGAAACGTAAAGTTTCGACCTCATAATCGTTCCCCACTTGGTACAGTATTCTCTTGTAATATTTTGAGATACCCCTCTTTACGCAGTATTCCCTGTATTCTTACTAAATCACCTACAGCTGTTCCGGCAAAACAGCCCCAAACCATTACGTTACCTCCACCGTGCTTCACTGTAGGTAAAATACACTGTTCAGTAACTCTTTCACCCACCTGTCGCCTAACAAACGTCCTCCGTTTGGAGCCAAATGTTTCAAATTTGGACTCATCTGTCCACAGCACGTTGCGCCACTGTTCGAATGTCCAGTGTCTGCGTTCTTATGCTCACTGCAATCTTTTTCTTTTATTGTGAACTTTCAACGGTTTTCTGGCAGCTACTCGTCCCTTTAAGCCTGCCGCAATTAATCTTCGTTTCACGGTCGAATGCGAAATAGGATTTCTTCGTAAAACATTGACTTGCTGCGTTATTTCCGGAGCCGTTAGGAATCTGTTTCTTTTTGAAACAAGAACCATGAACTGATCTTCAGCAGCTGTTGTCTTCTTTTTACGTCCAGAACGCGTCTTATCAGCCAAAGAACCCGTTTCCGCCACCCGTTTTAATGTTGTAAATACACCATTTTTCGATATTTGTAATTTTTTCGCAATAACTGCCATCGAGTATCCTTCATTACGTAAAGTAATAATAGCAGAACACGTTTCGATGGAAATTTCTTTTCGTTCTGCCATTTCAGCACCATCCGTTTATTACGATGCTTAAATTTAAACTAAAGTACTATCAAGATCGATTTTATTTTAAATACAAGACGATATCTGCTTTGTTTGTTGTACTAAGTGTTCTGTGAATCTCACATTATTCCTTTGTGGAAATATTCGACAATATTTTCAATTTTACGTTTATAACCATATAAAAGGGATTTTGCCTGAGGCTGCGGTAGAATATAAATGCGTTATAAATTTGATGGGATAGAAGAGAATACTGTTGTAAATTACGATCATACATATAGAAATGTATACTCTTTCATATAAAACACAATCAATTGCCAATATTTCAATTTTGCTTATTTTTCGGAGTTTTTCTTAGTCGTCCCCAAATATATGAACAGTAGTGTATAACGAGGTGATTGATATTCGATGGTAAGAGAAGGTTATTTAGGTCCTTTACATTTAACATTAAAAATTGTAATATCGCGCCGAAATTTACCGTCTAGCGTCACCACGAAGCATCATCGCGAACTTGATGTATAGTTTAAGAAATTATTTAAGACCCAGTAGAATTATGTTCTGTGTTTTCTTGGAATTTTCGTTGACTAGATTTATATTTACTAATTCACACCCCCAAGATTGAGAAAGGAGACCACAAAGTAGGGACTCGGCTATATGAGCCGCTGCTACATCACGTTACGCGCCGATAGAGCGTCGTCGTTGCATGAATTCAATTCAATGAATGTAGCTGAATAAGGCCAACCAAGGATTAATCACAGATTATAATATTTAGCATTTCAAGTTTCAAGCGTCTGTGTTTTGAGATACACATAGAAGACATATATTTATTGCAATGTAATTACCGTTTTATTGCAAACTACAGCATTCATCTCGCAATTAATTAATTATACACTGAATAAACGGTTTCCAAACTGTTGCTTCGCGATCAATAATCGCAACCACAGTGAAGTAGTGTAACACACTATTGCGGTACCTGCCACACCGCGCAAATTAATTAACTTATGTTTTGAAATCCCGTAAATCGCCGGACTGCAATATCGGATCGCGTATTGCGGTTACAAATTTCCAAAACACATTTTACGATGTCGTATACCTTTAATATATGGGAAGGTGAGCTCGATAATCCGTATTTTCCGAGTTAATCTTCATGTTTTTACCATTATCCTCGAAGGTATTTTACGCATTATGAATTGAATGCCTTACATTATTTCGAAGTGGAACGGAATTTCAAAGGACATGCTTCACATTTTATGCGTATATGTCCCCTTGTACGTCCATAAAATCGAATAACAGACATTTTTTCTGGGAGCTAACATACCGATGTAGATTTAATCATATTATTTTTCCTTTTTTAATGCCTATATATGGAAGTTATTCTAACTACCATTGAATGAACGTTAGGTAGGCTTTGTGGAATCGCGCTGAAAGGTCGGACATAAAGGCGAAAGACGACATTCTATCATCTACTCCGTTGAACTACCAATAGGGTTCCAATAAATAATTGTATTTACTCTTGTAACCATTTTAAATTTTTATACTATTTCCAACTGTTCGGCGACATAAGGAAACTGTAAATGGGTGTGAAGTTATCGTTATCTAAATAGCAAATATGTAATCTCAACCTTTCTTTTCTAAAATTCTAAACCTACTCAATTGATGCAGGTAAGAAATAGAAGAAATTCAATTTGATAATTTTTGCAAACACAAAGAATAGTCAGTAAATGAGTTTATGTATTCGCGAGAAGAAGCTTTGGTGAAATCGTACCTAAATAACTAAGGCAGAAATTACCAGGAGGAAAATCTGGCCCTTGATATCCTTGACTAAGGTAGTAGAATAAAGATTAGTTTACACAAGACAGTGACGCGCTAGTGTTACGGGAGGAGCATCATTTCATATCGCAGTAGCTCGCACAGGTGAAAGCCTATCGTTGTAACGTTCTGCAATGCTAATGACGCAGAAGCCAATATGCGTACGAAGCAATAACCAACTGCATAACATGTTTATTAAATTTAACGATATCTTAAACCGAGCAATAAATAACACGGCATTTCGCTTTGTAAACAGACTGCTTATTGTTTTTGTTTGCTCTGGGTTTTATGTCTCTACATATAAGATCGGCTCTAAGAAACCAAATAGAAACAGATGTCGAATGTTAGAAGCCATAAAAAGCAAGTTATAACAAAAAAAAAATAACTGACAGTTGAGGATAACGTCCTGCGTACTACAGATTAAAATATGTGTTTAATAGGTGTCAATTTCGCCGTCCAGGCTTGAAAACTAATTAAGTTGTTTCATGTTAAGCTTCTAGCTCGCCTTATTTGCCAATCGCAAAAAGTAAGAGTGATAAATTTTAAATACTTTATAATCCAATAACCTTCCTGTAGGAAAAGCAATTAATTATATGGAGCTACCTCGAAAAACAAAAATTATTGCTTCGTTAATTGTAGTCAACAACGTTGTATTCTGAAATATCACACAAAACGTTATATTGAAGTTACTTTTAAATGAACGTACAAGGATCGCACTGATGTATATTTTACATAAGAGCGATACCTCACTCTTTTTTGTTATGAAGGGGGAATTGCTTTTAATAAATTTATCTATTTTATACATATTTACTAAGCGTCATTTCGAGAGGGGCGGAGAAAGTCGACTTTTATGCATCAAACAAAAATAATTGGTAGTTGAGTGTAGGCTTTCACGACCGTAATCCGTAGTAGAAATGTCTTTCGGGTGATGTCGTGTAGCTAATATTTTACTTGACGTTTCGCTGACCATCCTGTCAGCTTCTTCAGAAGGTTTCTAAAGACTGCTGTTGTTGTCTTTTGCTACTCGTTATATATCCTATTTCTGTTCTGCTTTGCTGATCCATAACCGTTCTTCTTTGCTGATCCATAACCGTTCCGTTCCGCTGAATCGCGTCGTTCGTTGTATGACGACTCCGTAGTGCTAACCTCCACGTGTTGCTGATCTTGTATCCATCTTCGCGATTGAAGTTGTTGGTGTTCTTCATTATTTCTATGGATTCGCGTATTATCCTCGGGTAGTAGTGGCTGGTCCTGGCTAATACTCCTCTACTCTCCTTGTTGGTGCAGGTGTTCTGCTACTGCAGATTTTCCAATATGCCTAAGGCGTGCGTCTCTCTCGTGCTCTTTCACTCTGCACTGAATACTCCGTCCTGTTTGACCGATGTAGCTTTTTCCACATTGGCATTTCAGTTCGTATATGCCTTTTGCTCGTAGTTTCGGTAACACGTCCTTGTTAGGAGGGAGTAGCCGGTCGATTTTGGTCACCGTGTTGAAACGTGTGGTGATGTTTTTTTCCCTTAGGGTCTTTTTTAGCCTGTCGGTGACTCCGGCTATGTATGGAAGGTACGCGTATCCTGCTGGTTGTTGTTGGTCTTCGTCTTTCCTCTGCTGTGACATCTCACCACCATCCTCAACAGAAGAGATCCCTCATCAACACGTTATTAAGAAGAGCGGAGAAAATACAACACGTCAAAAACGCGCTACAGAAAAACGGCTACAGTACAAAAGATATAAGGAAGCCACGAGAGCAGAGAAAAGACGAAACCTTCTGAAGAAGCTGACAGGATGGTCAGCGAAACGTCAAGTAAAATATTAACTACACGACATCACCCGAAAGACATTTCTACTATAAAAATAATTGGTCTTCCTTCGCCGTATAGAAAATATACCTACGCGAATGACCCGCGGCATTTGAGGAAAAGATAGGAAAATTGCAAATTCAGGAAAAATCTATATGATGCTTTATTAGATTCAAATACTACGAGAACGATACTGAGGGTTTTACGGCATTTCGCAAAAATCTCAACATAATATAACATAATCCTGCCCTCTTCGTACCCGAAGGTATCAAGGGTTCAATTTTCTCTTTCCCGCCATTTCTCTGCCCTCTATCCATCCTTTTCTTTTCTTTTCGTTCATACTCAGGCTCCACGTCCGTCGGGATCTTCCCTTCTGTTTCTTCCTGCTGTTCTAACTTCCAATACTCTCTGCTTAACCTGTTTGTCGTTGATCATTTTGCTTATACGCCCAAACCATCTAAGCTTATGTTCCTCTATCTTTTCTTTCAGCAATATGGTTCCTAATTTTAGCATTTCGTACTTCGTCTCCTCTCTTGAATCCAAGGACTTTTCTCAGGTATTTAATTTCTGTGGCTTGTACACAGCTTTTTCGGAGCCACAAATTAAGACGGGTCATTTTGATTTCCTGGCTTATTTCTTTATGGCTATTAATCTCAAATTATCTCAAAGATTAATGTAGATGGGTGTAAAGGATGTTGAAGAAAGTTAATGGACATCCAAGAACGTCATATAAATGCAGCATTTTGAAATACCAAACTTGTATCGGACGCAGCGCAAACTGAGCACCTTGTATACTTGAATATATTCTTTTCTTGTCTTCAAATAATTTTTATATGAAATCTGTTTCTCTAAATCGCTAAAGGAAATTATCGTCCGTCAACATTTTAATTTTATCCGCGTTTCCAGAATAAGTGACCTTCATCAAACCTTTGGCTCGCCCTGTACAACTGAATACATTTGTAAAGTAGGTATTTAAACTTTTTCTAAAACCTTCCATTAAACTATTTTTCGATTCTAAAACTCGAGAAATTATTATGTATCCGTTTCGTTAATTAAATGTTCCTCGCCTCTTACAAGACGTGATCTAATACGAGATAAGTAAAGTGTGGAAGATTAATTTGGAATTTAAAAAACAAACTTACTCTATTCGAATGGATGCATTCACGTATCATAATAGCATTCTCTTTGCCTGTATAATACATGCATGAAGTAGTAATTAAAATATCTGACAGCTATTTACGATTAATTTATTTGAGATAAGTTCTCCTAAAAGTGCACGTAACGATCCATTCCGATACCGTTTAGTTCGAAATAAAACTGCCGACACAATAGAACGCGAAAACGAAAACATTGCTCGCAACGTAAGAACTAAGAGGGAAAAAGTTTTGCAATTTGATTTCAATGAGCTAATTTAATCTTGTATAGAATTAGCCTTGCAGAATTGATTGTTTTAAAAACTGTTTTTTTTTTTTCTGATATACTTCGTAAATACAGCGAGCTATAAAGCTATGCACGATAACAACGAGAGATAAACTAAACGTACAAAAATGCACTTTCACACGGGGCCGTGATCTTAAGTACGGACGGCTAATCAGCCGGTTAGTAAGCGTGAATTTTTTTAACTTGTCTTCGCCGTCGTCTTACCTTGTGCCTTGATCAAATTTTTCTCTGCGTTGGAGCGTTTGAAATTGACCACAACTATTCATAATACGAAGCGACCTTTATGATTTCTCGGAATAGCGCGCTTAGATTGTTCCTTAGCGCTCACCACAACAATATCGCTGCACGTTCGCGAGTACAGATGCCGAACGTTCCTCATCTAACATGGGGGACGTCAGCTCGTATTGCAATTATGACATGTATAATTGATTGTGATTCATGTATCCCGCAGCGAGCGTATTTAAATAATTTTTCTTATATTCCGTTTGTACAGTTATAAAGTAATTTCATAAATATTTATTTCATAAAACCACAAACAATGACGGTACTGTCTATAGCTCGGCGTGAGGAATGGGTTAATTTTAAGAAATAATTCATTTGTCAATTAAAGTAATCGAATGTGGCAAAGAGTGCCAACGCAATTATATTAGTAATTACCCACTAATTATCTACACTTCTCGGTATCGGTAAATACGGGTGATTTGGAGATTGTCACGGGGGTTTTAACAAGGCTGTTCCAATTGTTGCACTTTTGCTGAATGCAAAATCGTGATCCCGTACTCCCTCCCATTCTGCAGGTTTTCTCGGTAATTAAATATACAAATGATCAATCGTTGATCAACACTCTTTTCATCGAAGTCCACGATTATATTGTCGATCATATGGTGAACAACATCAACAACATGCTGCAATATCCTGCATTGAAAATCCTGCGTGCTATAAAACCGCCATCTTTTAACTCCTCAACAAATTGAGTTTTATATGGGTGAAAAAATAACCCTTTATGCAAAATTCGTCGCAACGATGCTCCATATTTAATTACAGAGAATTTTGGATAACGCGTAAACGGGAATCCAATTCTGTCGAACCTTTCGCCTCCTCCATATTTCAAATGCAATGCAAAGATGCAATTTCTTCAAACTTTTCCGCCCATACTTAAATGAGGGTAATTACTTGTTCCATGTTTCTACATCGAATCAGAAAGCTTTTTACGTAGAGGCCTGTATGTCTACAGTTAGAGGTATGATCATATAACAGCAGACGTATCATCGCCTTTCAGCGGTAGCCGACGTTCTTCGTTTAGTTCGAACCGGGTTTATACCGTACGCGAGCACTAAAGTTCTTAAAATGAATGAAAGTGGTGAGTATAACATAGTAACGTTTCGTCCCTGCGGCGAGTCGTTCTTATGCCGACTTTATACCGACGCGATGTTGTTAGTAGTTTGCATATTATACGCGTTTTACCGGACCACAATATCCAAATGTCTCTCTACTTAATTCGTTCGGAAATTACGATGCTGGGCTACTTCGAAGAATTTTATAATTACGTAGGTTCGTATTCCATTAGCGTGTACACATCCATATGAACGTATGGCGTTCCCGCATTTAAATTTTCCACACACCGTATTATGCTAATAAAGACGCTTTTATTTTAGTAATTACAGTTCGTGCTTCGGTCCAATCGCTTCATCCGTCAAGCGAGATGACGTTAAGATCTAATTTTTATTCAATAATGCGCGTTTAGCATCGCCAAATATGGACGGTTGACATTTTGAGAGTGGAGGAAAAAAATAATCTAGTCTTCGTCGCATGTACAGCCGTGAGTAGAAGTGCCTCGCTCGCGAACGAGAGCTTTATTCCGCTTCAACTTTCTACTACGTTTAAGATACTATTATTCTTATCGATTTATAATCACGCTCGAGAGAACAGGCATTCGTTTACAACCGAAGCGCTCATATTTAATTAGAATTTAACTCTCTGATGCGATTCAGGTTATGATTGTAATTTTGTTTGCTTATAATAATACGTATAAAGGAGACCTAATTTTGATTGGCTCATTATTTTTTTTTTTCTTACAAAACAACTAAACATTTGCTTACAGAGAACTGACCAATACTTTGATTGCAATTTTATGTATGACGGTAAAGAACACATTTGTTTCTTGTACACTTACGTCTGTTGTGTGAAGGGAATATTCTCTTAATTCGGTAGTTCAGCAGACTGATGTATAAATCTTATTCTGATGGGTGTGCGATATCGTGGTAATGGCGGAGTCGGATTTTGGCAAACAGCTTTCTTCTCTTTGCCACAAAGTAACCACAACGGCATTACAGAGCTCTGAAAAATGTTCGGTCACTTGCTGCGACCTGTCACATCCCCATTTATATATTAAATGAGAAGGTTGTTTCTCCTTCTGGGGGAGTGTATCTACTACATTCTTCAAGTAAAAAATTAATCTAGATGCTGTGCGATTTAATTGCAACACGTAGCTGCTACTTCGCGGAATTCACTAGGAGGGTAGCAATCTTATTTCCCTTTTTGTAGCATACTGTAGCATGGATAGAATTTTGGATTCGTAGATCGCATTTTTTCGTATTGTGAACGCGAAAGACCGACTTCAACGTACACGGCCGTTCAGTGAAGTTCGGTCATACAATAAAAATCTATTATATCACACAGTATACAATTATTAATACATAAAATTAGAAAAACATTAAGCATACACTCTTTTCTAAGGGATTAAAGCCATAAATTATTATGTAAAGTAGAAATATTGCGACAACCACAATAAAGTCCCTTTTATTATCATTCCAAGAATTTCTCGGAGGTATCGATCTTTTGAAACGTGTCGTTTGGGGATTATTAACGAACAATACATTTAGGAAATATACCGCAGTATCATTCTTGTTTATTTATCACGGGCGTAAAGATATAAATTTGCTTCATTTTACTGTTGAACGTGTGTTGGTGTGCATCTGTCGTTTTTGCGCGAAAGTTTTAAGAAAATTTACTTCAAAATGGCACGTGGCAAGCCTACCAGTGTAGAAACACGTTCGCGCATTATTACGCTGTTTGAAGAAGGATATTCGGGCGACAAATTGCTGAAAAAATAAATATGAGAAGTTCAACAGTAAATGACATCATAAAGCGATATCGGACAACTGAAACTATAGAAAATCGTGTTCGTTCCGGAGCATCTAGGAAAACAACAAAAGCTGAAGATTTGAGAATTGTATTATTAAGCAAACGCAATAGAACATTAACAGCGCCACAAATAGCAGCCGAAGTCAATCGCGGCCGTGAAGAACAAGTTTCGGCGAGTACGGTAAAACCTCGACTTCAACAAGCGGACCTTCATGGACGCATTGATTGGTCGTTAGATGATTGGAAACACGTGCTTTGGAGTGACGAGTCAAAGTTTGAAGTTTTTGGGCAACATCGAGGAGTTTATGTCCGAAGATCTAAAACCGAAAAGTGATCCAGAACTGCATTGTGCCTACAGTGAAGCAAGGGCATAAATCTCCCGTCCTTTGCTGGGACGAGAGATTTATGCAGAGTGCAGGGTGTAATGAGGAAGGAAAATTATATTGCAATACTCCAGAATCATGCAGTGCCATCAGGATTGCGTATAAACAACGACCCAAAACACGCTGCGTTAGTGTGTAAGAACTATCTAAAGGAGCAAGAAGAACGGCACGCCCTGAAAGTAATGACATGATCCCCACAAAGCCCAGATTTGAACCCTATAGAGTCGTTGTAGGATGAACTGGACAGGAGGATCCGAAAAATATGCCCAACTTCACAAGAACATTTACGGAATATTCTGCAATGAATGGATTAATATTCCACAATCCGTTTTAACAAAACTTATCGAAAGAGTGCCTATAATAGTTCGAGCGGTGATTAACAGCGGAGGAAGTTTTTTCGATGAAAAAAAAATATAATGTACAGTATGTTATATTAGGCCAGAATAACTTTTTATTTATTTATTTTTGTCTTTTTTTACCTGTACATACAATAAAATTGCATTTTGTTTTTAGTTTCGTTTGTTTCTGTAACCTTTTCATGTTTTTTACCAACCGACCGAACTTCTCTGAACGGCAGTGTACATAGCCAGTGGTAGTTGACGCAACGGCTCTTCGGTGGTTTTCATAATAGGCGTTCTATGCTTTTGTGATCGAATTGGACTTCCGAAAAGATCTTCGACTTCACGCTGAGCGCGTAGCTTCATACATAATTCAATGAAGATCTTTTCACGACGTCCAGTGTTCTTTCCTGAGTCTGAAATGCGCATTGTATGCCTGGGAAGTTTCACTGAGACGGGTACGGAACCTAATAAAATCAGTTTGTCGGTATCCTTCTGTATATTAAGAACTTTCTTCATAAAATCGAGTTTTTCGTTAAAAGTTGACTTTTCGGAATTTTGTGGTTTTCCGCGGCTAGTTTCACAACAGTTGCTTCCCGTAATAGTTATGCTTTAAGCTAAACTGAAATTCAATGCGTAGAAATACTTGGAAGTAAACTAAAATACTTATAGTCTATATTATATTTAATAAAGATTATGTTTAATACATATAAACATACGTTTTCGGTAGTATATTTACGAAAGTTATGAGAAAATTTAAGTAAAATATATCACAGAGGTAATTGGATACGTGGTTCTGCAAAATCCATAATGAAAAACTCATAAACCTTTTTTGTAGCAGTGACTTTAGAGCGCGTCGACAAATCACATAATCATCATTCGCGAATGGAAACTTTCGATTAACGGTAGCACCTGACAATAGGACGGGTAAAAAAATATTGAGCACATTCTATTACATCAACGTTTTATCTGATTCGAGAAGTAATTTTTTTGTGATAGAAATTTTAGAAAATTTAATTTTGGCCAGCTTTCTAACACATACCAACACCATCCAACTTTTCAAGTAAAATCTGATGATCTATCGAATCGAAAGTCCTGTTAAAGTCAATGTATACGTCTGTAATTGATCGAATTTCGATGAAAGATACTGAGTTATGCTTGACAAATTAACAACTGTGGATCTGCCAGCCATAAATCAACTATACAAAATATATTCTAATAACCAAAAGAATAATGCTAGGATAGCTTCCTCATGGTATTGATGAAATAATTCACGGCAAACGCAACAAAAGGAGAGAAAGAATACACTAACTCACGGACATGTTTCTGCCTACCCGGCGTCATCAGTGTGGTTTCGTGAGTATTTTTTATCTCTACCCTCTATCACCGTTGCCTCACATTTTGTCGCGTTTGCCGTGAATTATTCCATCAATACCATGAGGAAGCTATCCTAGCATTAGCTACTTACGCCGCCATCTCGTGTTAAGCAGTCAGAGAGCTGCTGGAGGGATCAGTACCCGGTTTATGTCGCTGCTTCCTGGACGGCAGGCATGCAGAGGGCGCCAAGGAATCTCTTCATCTTAGCAAGATATAGTCATACGCGAATATTCAATGCGGTACATAAAGCTAGTGTATGCATACAAGGTACTATAGAAAGTACATACTTCTAACGAAATTTAACCATTTTGATAGATACTTATATTACGAACATTAATTTGAATTCATGTTACCATGATCTATCTGAGCGCCTTTTTCTATTGAGTAACTACATAAATTAAATATTAACCATCTTCCAGGTATTCCTTTTACACAGCGTATCTGTTCACCGCAAACATCCAACCGCAGAAACGCATCTAGCAGAAGCAATCGCATTTTATCGTTATTTTAACCGAGAAATAAAGCCAGAACCTCAAGATTTCCAATTCGATAGTATTTCTAAGTATGCCTATACGCGCGCTCATTTAAAAGACCTTAAGTAGGAGTGTATCATTACAACTAAATAAAACTTCTGAAATAATTACGGTATATAAAGATATAATCGTGCAGACGATGTTGCCAGTTTATTTGTTACAAACGCACATAAAGTCGCATAATTTAGATTTAGAAGTTCACAATATAAAGCTTTACAATTTATTTTAACTAGACAAATAATATTTAAAGAAGGGAGAAAGAATCGGCGAAGTTACCTTCAGATACGAATTCCTGGTTTTACAGAGAATTTAATTTTCAAAACAGGTAAAATTTTATTTCACTAATTGCATCCTTTATCATCAGGACTTGATTTAATCGATATGATATTAGCAAGGAACGAAGCAACGAAAGCTTGTTTCGTCCATTCGAGCGATTTGGTTCCCCGCTGTACGCTTGCGCGCATACTTCCTGTTAATAAGATACAGGCGGTCTAATTTCCTAATAAATAGGGAGTCTGATAGAGCGGATTTTTCTTTTTTAACATGAGGCATCTTATCTATATTTGGCACGTTAATTATATTTTGATGTGTGTACTGATCGGACGTTTCAAAACTCGGTGAGTAAGCGTTTCTTATTTGTTTGGCGTCGTCCGTGCATATTCTGAACAGGGGCGTCCCGATTGGAAGAATTAATATCGTCGGATAGTAACACCCAATATTTAAATAGCGCACTTCTATAGCCAATAAAATACATGTACAGGCTGTCGAAGATTCGATGCGGTTAAAGACCAAGTGGGAATTAAATATGATTAGCGATATATAAGATATTCACTTGCCTCTTTGATGCTTCAGCTCGTATGCTTACATATGAATGCCAATATTTCACTGCTACTAATTGGAATAAGCTTCCAAGTTGCATGAAGTCTTCTCCGCTATGCCGGGTAACATTGAAAAAATGTTTTGTCATTACGTTTCCTGTCTATTGTTGCATTTGATTTTAAATTTAAAAATTCGTAAAATATAAAGTTTTAATCAATAAGATCGTTATATATTAATAAATAGCCAATGGGGAATCTGCGAGGGTGTGAAGTTGCTAAATTTAATTCAAAAGCAACATGCTTATTACAAAACCATATAAGGGTATCAAGTAAAATTCTGAGATTAGGAGGCACTATAGATGTCTTTATTGTTCCAAAAAATACTTTCAAAGGAACGCAATGTGTTGGTATAAAGTTAGTAAAAATTGCATTAACACTACTAAGATTAGCATATCTTCGCAGAGAAATTCTGATGATTACTCACCAATACAAATTCAAAGAATGATACGAACATAAAAATTATTTAAAATGTTTAATTATAAAGACAGTTGCACGTTGCTGCATTATCTTGCTTGAATGAGCATGGCCTGCTTCTCATGGTGTGGTGATTCCTTCTTGGCTTTAGGATCGAAATCAGGTCTCTTAGCAATTAAGTATTTAAGTTTAATTATATCAATGCGAGTGATAAAAATAATAACCATTTCCTTCCAATTATGCTAATCCATAAACCGTGCTAGTACAGGCAACGTAATCATCTGCAGTTCCTTTGAAGTTATTTTATGAATTATTTAAATACACATTTAATAAAATGAGTAATATGTGGTGCAAAAACACTCCCTAAATTATTTATTTTACATTTTCAACGCGTAGAACAATGAATGGTTCTCAAGCAAATATCTCTCAAAAGAAATAGACAAAGGTTCTTTTCTTTCCTTTTTAAACGAATCTTCTATCTATAGAGTAAAAATGTTAAACAATATCATAAAAGAGGTCTTAATTTTATTGACTCTACTGATGCGCTAAAAAGAAAAAAAATGAAACAATGTCGCCGAATGGTGAAGTCGCTGTCGTATTCATGAAAAACAGCGTAGAAAACGAATACGAAGCAAACTCTTATAAAATAATCACCAACGAGCAACTAGCCAGTGGTAGATACGCCGTCAACGTAGCAGGAACGTAAAAAAAAGACTGATGAAACCGAAGCAGATGTTCGACCATGCGTGACTCTAAAAGATTGAATTTTGTATCTTAACCTGCGGATGTTTTATATATACGCAGGCATATATAGAGAAAGAAGAGATTAAAACATACTCAGATGAAGATGCATGTACTATCGCGGGATTATGTAACGACCCGGAATGTCATGAATATGAGAAGCAGTTGTATTTTTTTTATTAATTCGAGATAACTCAATAGATGTAGGTTGTTTTACATGTAAGAGTGGATATTATTGGCCAAGCTGCGGGTACTTTGTTAATTCACCGTTTTGCATTTCTTATACAGGCTGTTCTCCCGAAGAACGCCATCGATCGATATATAAAAGGGTATACGTAAACAGCGAATTTATTTTAATGTTGAGTGTAGGCTTTCACTCGATGGCTTCTTGTTCGAACGCTTCCATAAAGATGTTAGCGATTACAGGTGACAAAGGAGATCCCATTGCAGCGGCACTCGCTTGTTCGTAGAATTCTCCGTTCCACAGGAAGTAGGTCGAAGTAAGGCAGAGTCTCGCCAAATTAATCAGATCCATTTGTAGTCCTTTTGGTATTAGTTGTTGCCTGATGATCTCTAGTGTTTCTTCCACTGGTACATTGGTGAAGAGTGATTCGACGTCGAAAGATACCAATAAATCTTCTTTTGTTATTTCGTGTTATTGTAGTATCTCGATGAAGTGTTCGGAGTTCTTCACAAAGCTTTTGGTATTCCCGGAGTATTGTGCTAGTTGTTTTGCGACATATTTGGCTAATTCGTAGGTAGGTGAGCCACATGTACTGACGATCGGTCTGAGAGGGTTGCCAGGTTTGTGTATCTTTGGTAGTCCGTACAGTCTTGGTGGTCGGCTTTCTGATGGTAATAACCTTCTTTGTTCTTCCTTTGGGATTGATGATTCCTTAATAGCGTCTCTGGTTTGTTTTTCTACCTTCGTGGTTGGGTCCCTGTTTAGTTTCTTGTAGTGATCCGCGTCCAGCAGCATTTGTAACTGCATGTTGTAATCTGTGCGATCCATCACTACTGTTGCGTTGCCTTTATCAGCTCGTACGACGATTGGGTTCTCATTGCGGCGTATATCCTCAAATGCTATCTTCTCTTCCTTGGAGATATCCTTGCTGGTGGTTTAGCTTTCTGGAGGATGCGGCAGGTTTTATGTCGTATTTCTTCTGCTTCTTCGGCTGGCAGTCTTCGGATAGCACATTCCACTTGAGTGATGATTTCTTCTTTAGGTATTCTGGTTGGTGCGATTGCAAAGTTTAGTCCTTTGGGTAGTACTCTTGTTTGTTCTTGTGATAGTTGCAACGTTGACAGGTTGATGACGGTCTAACAGATGTCTAGCTCTGGTTGTGTATTGGTCTTCTTGGATTTAAGTTTATCGAACTTCTTTACATGTTTCTTTGTCACTGTGTTGAAGTGGTGCTCTGAGTGTTCGTAGCTGATCTTGTCGATAGTTTTCCATAAATCTTCGTCCAGTAATTTGCTGAGTTCTAGAGGCAGATCGAAGAATTGTGTAGATATCTGGTTCAATTCATGGTATGTGTAGCGAACTCTCTCTCTGGTCAGTGCGTTCTCGGTGCGGTGAATAATCTTCCTGGCCGCTGTGCTTTTAATGTGGTGTTGGATTTTAACGAAGGTTGGTGTTGCGTTCTGGTCTCGGCAGCGTCGCAGAAATGCCAGTGAGGCAAGCAGTTGGCACTTCTTCTTACGTAGTTTATCCAACTTCCTCGTTTTCAAGTAGATTTCCTCCCCGTAGAGGCGTCCAATAGTTGAGTGTAGGCTTTCACGACCGTAATTATTAACATTATTTTAATGTTATCTGAAGAGAACAACATTAACTGAGCGAATAAAATTTATTTAACCAGCACAATTCTCAATCAGTTTAACACACGTATAACTTTAATGGCTGGCCGAAATTTCCTCTACTGTTTAAATTGGCACTGACAGAATCGTAGGGCAAGATACATATGCGTACTATTGGTCTGTTATAAGGTAGATAGATTTAACAAGTGTTAAATATCACTAATTTGAAATATTAAAGCGTACAATAGTAGGTATAGTACAAGCAGGTTAATTAGGTAACCAGTACAGCAAAAAGCTCCCAGATGTTTTAGGTGAAAACGAATTCGATTCGATTTCTTACTGAAAGCATTAATGTGACTGTTCCAACACAAATACTTATTAACAGTGAGCCGCAAAAACTGTAGCTTTATGTAAATTAAAATCACTTTTGCCAATACTTATGTATATGAGGTTGAAACTGTAGAAATTTATCCATGAGACTTCCAAATTTAAACCTAATTGCGCAATTCTTAGTGCACTGCAAGAAATAAGACCAAGTGAGAAAGTTTAATCTACGTAATCACTTAAGAATTACATACTTACGGGCCTGTACGCATTAATTGGTGTATGTGTACTTCTTTAAATATTGCTGAAGTTATAACACATACATATCTATTTCCATATTCGTCTTATTACTATTCCAAAGCCTGTAACCGCTGATTAACTGTAATATTGCCCGGATTACAGCCGTTGCAATTTTAAGCAAAAAAGCTGTTACATATTTGTCTTCGTTAAAGAGTTATAAGGCTCTAAAAATAGCTGAAACCGCTGTAGCTTGGCGTACAATGGTGTAAGTATTGCGGTCTACTTAATTTTAAGAAAATCGATAATAAGAAAATTTAGAAAGTTGTAGTTCATGCTCGAAGTGTTCAACTCCAGCTTGTACGCAAGGTTCACAACGATGAGCTAAACTTTCCATCCCCCGAGGTGCAAGTTCTGATGTAACAATGCTTTAAAATTCGTGCAACTATTTTCTTTTCGTCGCTTGAACAAAACGAAGTCAACGAACACGATTTATGAATTTTTTTTTTTTGTGCAGTGGAAGGAAACGCGGATTTTATACATGTTTCCGGAGAACTTAATAGCGAAATGCTAATCGTGCTAATCGTGCCAAAGCTGAACATTTTAGGGATGATGCTTCTCGATGTAGTACATGCCACACAAAATTTTAAGGGTGATTTATTAGAATCATCAGCATTTTCTTTATGCCGCACGCTCCCGCTGCTCGTTGATGAAGGTGTTCGTACATATGCTGTATCGAGAAGTTCTTTGCTAGTGAATTACAAAACATCTGCTTCCCAAAATTCAGCATTGTCTGCCTTTTTTATTTTTATAATTTTTGTAATTATTAAAATCGGACTTCAAGGCAGATACGACGAAATGATTTCATATTTATTTCTTTTTAACAAATTTAAAATATTGCAAATATTACACTCCGATGCACAACTCATGCTATCCTTCTTCAGCACACAAGACGTTCTTAGAATTAATATCCAACAATCCGGTATGTAGAAGTCACTACATAGTGCCCTGGTAGTACAAAGAAGATGGTTGTTTGTTGATGGTGTGCGAAAGCCGGTGTACCCTGCCTTGTATTCGTTCGACTTACGCGAACGCATTTTAATATTTTTATGATGTTATATATGATATTTTCTCTTTTTTACACTGCACTCTAGCGTGCATTAATTATCCGGCCAAACCTTTACATAGCCGTCCGGGTTAATTAAAATTTAAATAACTACACCGCGTGTATAATTAATCGCGCGGTTTTTGTACGGAAGATGGATATACTAACCGCTTAACGACAATGGGCAGGCATGTAGAATTGTATGCCGGTAAATAATTGCAACATAAGAGAACGACATAACTGTCAATCCCGCCACTATTGTTTCGGATGTAAAGCTTTTCATCGTACGAACTTTTATTTTTTTTTGCTTGTTTCTCTTCTTTTATTTTGAAAAATCACAATCACTGATTCAATTTAGAAGAATAGAAGGTAAACGAGCTACTTACAGTCAAATGCTAACATTGCATTTGGATATTACATCCAAAGAGTTTTTGATGAGATAATATTTTTGAGGTGCTATGACAATGGTAAACAAAATACTGATGTCGTTGATCTTAAACAATTGATACGAAGTTTTAGTAGCTTTCTTTTCCACTAGTTTATAAAATGAGTCTTACAAAAATGAGTCAGTGAATTTAAGAGCAACGCAGGTATTCCGAATTGCATCAGTTATTATGCTGAGAAGAGAAGAAGAAGGAGCGAGGTGCAAAAATGTCTCTACAGGCCATTGAAATACATCGATGTAAAAGGAAGAAATTTCGAAAGTATCCACTTGGAGACAAGTTCTTTACAACACAAAAATTATATTCACGTATACAGGTTGTTCAGTTCACACACTATGCAAGTTTTCTTAGTGGAACATTCTGTATATTAGTAGAAATGTCTTTCGGGTGATGTCGTGTAGTTAATATTTTACTTGACGTTTCGCTGACCATCCTGTCAGCTACACGACATCACCCGAAAGACATTTCTACTATGGATTACGGTCGTGAAAGCCTACACTCAACTATTCTGTATATTATTGCGCTCTTAAATGCCTTCTTTCAATATCATGTCTACTTCCTTCTATATTCTCTACACCCATCTTCCTTAATTTTTCTTAATAGTTAGTTGTTTCAATGCATGAAAGTAGTTGACTTAGAAAACAGCACAAAAGAGTCGACACACTCCACAACACGCAAGTTTAATTAATTAATTTGGGACCGCTGTTTCGAAGATGCGTGGATCCTCATTATCAACCGTGTGACCGAGTGATAATGAGGATTCATACATGTGTTCCGGACTAATTAACTAAACTTGTGTGGTGCGGAGTATCCCAACTCTTCTCATTTATTAGTCATACTACCCCTGTAAGATGATAAAATTACATATCCTAGTTTCTTATTATATTCCGCTTTTATGAAAGGATACAGTGAAGTATATTATTGAAAACAACTTTGTGCAAAATGTACTTGACCTAGACTTTAACAAGCAAAACGTAGAACTCGTGACCGCGTGCAAAACGATGAGCTTTATGTGACCATTCCCTTGAGAATATTTTGAGGATTTCTACACAATAAGTTCGTTTGTCCCAATCAATTCGGGGTACCTCTACTATTGATAACAACATTTAATAAATCGCAAGTAATGTAAGAGCTAAACGATTCGCCTTAGCTGCGGTACTAAACGCATCGTGAGATTCATCAGCGACGGAGCGTACTCCAACAGATTTTAAGCCTATCGCACGCTATTATTTGATCTCGTGATTGGTAGCATATTTAATATGATGGCTTAGTGGTGATTACTTTATTTTAATAGGAACTTATTTATTTGTATATTGAGAACAATGAAATTTAAAGTGGCTAATCGCTACGTAAAGGTAAGGAATAAACATATTCGAATACTTAGGCAATTCGAACTGTCTAAGCGAGCATTCGAAATATTATTATTAACATTTTCATGTACCTGTTTTTTACGATGTTATATTCACGTATTGATAGCCGCCTTTATATTCACTGGCTTCACGACTCATTTCTTCAATTTACCAAAAGTTAGGACAAACAACCACTTCTTTAAATAGCGATCTCTTTCAGTCTATCAACTTTGATTCGGTTAAAATGTACAGAAGAACTAAGAAGAAGATGGTTGATGGAATGATCTTAATACTTTTGTTGGCTGATTTCTTCAACAGTAACGATTGTGTTAGGTTTTATCGTCCCCATCACTCTCAGGTCCTTCCACAGCCATTCTCCTATAATATAATTTACATATTTGCAAATTTACTTTCTCCTGATAATAATTTGAAGATTGAATTGAAAGAAGATTTGAAGATTGATGAAGATCCCTTTTGATCAATTGCGAGAAGTAGAATGAATTGGCTTGGTAAGCTTAAACTTAAGTTGAAATTTCTTGTTTTCTACATCATATCTGCGCTGTTAGTTAATTACAGACGGATTATAACGTTCATTTAAATAATCGGTTTCAAGCACTACATAATATGTTTCTCGAAGTTTTGTGGTTGCAATGGTTTTCCGCGAAGTACAAGGCTCCTATGAACATGTTCATTTTAATTGAGATCACGGTACATTTTTTGTAGTTGTCTAATAAAGATCAGACAAGTAGTAGACAAGACCACGTACTTCTAAGCCATCAAGTACGAATGGAGAGGTTAGTTAAAATATAGAATACAACTGATCTATCCTAGCATTTAGATTTAGATTCTTTTAATAAAGACTAGAAATTGGAGAAGTTGAACAATTACATTCAGTCCTCTATATACGACGTTTATACGAAGCAGGTCAAAGAGTCGAGTAAAAACGCAATTGGTAATAACAGGCTTGTTAACGAAATAATTACAAACTTAATCCTTCTTGTTATATATTTTAATAAAACTCCTTTTGCATTTTTCCTTTCTTTGGATGTAGGCGACAGACTAATTCCTTGTTGTGCGATGAGTAATCAAAATAAATTGACTTGAGTTATTGAGCGTAAGTGCTTTCTTTCTTAAAATAGTAGAGGGCGATCCAGTTATGTAGGCTCATTATCAGGGAGGTGATATGGACGCAAATGTCGGTCATTCTATAACATCTGCAATAACGAATCTGAGGTGCGCTTGTTGCCGATTGATAAGAATTACTGGTCCATTTCTTATACGCTAGAAGTAAAAAAGATTGTAGACCATAAACTTTTAAAGAGTCACATATGTGCAGAGTTTTGATGTAAACCAAAGGCATTTAAATAAACGTTAATGCAAAAACCGATGGCAATGAATGCCAACCGTTAAGGAAGGATGGAATAAAGGGATGTCACGAATGCACAAAATATATTGTATGGCGGGTATTTTTAGAAAGAAGAAGATCTAGAATTTCAATTTCGAACAACGATTAAAACGTCGCATTAATTTAAAGCGGATGAAATTAATTCAAGAACTACTCTAAAGGGAATAAATAAGAAAATTTGCTCGGAAAGCTAACTAAAATGATTAGAGGGAATTTAGAAGAGAAGGATCTGGAGCATTAACCTAAGAGGGAGAAAACGGGATTTCAAAGAATTTCAAAACAAACACTTACTGTAGCTAAATTAAAACTACTGCGTTTTGCCTTAACTTCATTCTAAGCGCATCTAGAGCATTAAATGCCACTTGAGCACCCGAATGTATCAGGTATAAAGACATTATTCGGAAACACCATTCCAAATAAATGATATTTGAATATATGCAAAGTTTGCATTTATTATCTGTACTATAGTCGAGCAGTTTTCAGTTGTCGCACATTGGTAGTGCTAACATGACAGATTTGTTGTATTTTACGGTCTAGTTGTTAAAAGCATGTTCTTCAGCGTCGACTGGCAGCCTATTTCGCCTTTAGTATCGTTAACGGTTGTCATTATAAACTGTGAGGCTTTGATAAGTGTATCTAAATGTCATGATTTGTAAACACCTTAGGTGACAACGTAAAAGGCAATGTGTATTTGGCTAAATGTTCTGCTTTTCTTAGTGTTCAAGTAGAAGGTAAATTCAAGTTTTGATTATTCAAAAGTACGCGGATTTTGACTGCGTGACGCGCTACCATAGAGAGTTCGCGTAACGTCAAAGTTTGAGGTTGGTGTTTCTTTCTTCTTCTCCTCACTAATTGTTGTTTATTTTATTTTAAACTGCCGAATGACCTATCGACCAGGAAAATCAATTAATTTAATTAAGAAAGAAAACAATTTTTCGGCAATTATTACAGTGCATGATATATAAATTCTAAAACCTACATTTTAAATTGTTCGATGCAGAAGCTACAATTACCATAAACAGCAAAAAATATTTCAAAATATCGCCTTGCTACAGATTTCGTGTTAACTTTTACATACACCATCATATGGCTAAATATGATATATTAGTGTAGGTGGTGTGGAAAATATATATTGTGGTGTGGCGTCTTAAGCTTTTTTTGAGTAACTTTTAATCGAAAATTCAAGGAAACCTATATAAGTACCTACTCACAAATAGCATTTAAAGCTTAAGTTAACTGTAGACATTTAAAAGTAAAAAAATATACTAATTTAAATGACTTACCATCGTAATACCGACCGATCGTCAATCTTACGGTCAAACGCTCCACCCTGCCGCCGATGATAATCTGTCCATGACGCCGGCGTGCACATTTCAGAAGGTTCGTGTCCTAATTAACCGTTGAAATCACCAAAACATTTCACTGGAATTCAACTAAAATTTGACGAAAAAGGAAATGCCGCGCGGTTAGTTAGTAGCATTTATCTCGTCGCGAACCGGTCAAAATCCGCGAGCTTAACGTTTCCTTATATAGCGTTAATTACTTAATGCTTTGCGGAAATTCGGAGATTCCCAGCGCGTACGGATAAGCGTATGTATAAAGAGTTTTAATGATCGCCAAACAGATGGACAAGTTTTACGTTTTTACGACGGCATTTTTAATAGCTTTCCCAGAAAATCGCGCCGACCGCGGCACTTCCCTCGGATAATGATCGTCTCCGTAATAATAGCAAATTGATAGCCTCGCGGGAGACGCTCGTTTCAAAGAAACTTTTTGATGTAATTACAATTCCTTTCAGTAAGTGACCAAGTAAATACGCTGCTTTTTATTCGGACACAATGCGCTGTGAACGCTCAATAAATTTCAATTACAAAAAGGTAGCGGTTACGATTTGTTATTGGCATCATAAGCATATAATTTTAGAATAGAACGCACCTATATACCTTCTATGTACTAAAGTATAACCTGAGAAAGGTGTATTATTCTCTAATGTTATATCGAACCAAAATTGTAATTTGTATAAGTCAACTAAATTACAATATAAGTAGATCATAATCTTTAATGGCTATGTCTGCATGTGGTTAGCAAAAAGTACGCGGAAAATATTTTATTTCTCCGTTTTATTCTACCAAATAAGAAATACTGGACATTGATGTAATTAAGCGGGTACTATACATCAATCCGTTCGCTTTTATAACATTGCATTTAGTAATTTCGTTATATCCAGGAAATTAGTTTAACTTTTTATTTTAATAACCATGAAATGGTGATATTTTCAGAATGGTTTTATAATTGTATTTGAAGTAAAAAATTGCTGTAGTCCATTCTTTTGCTATAATACGAATCGCAATGAACGTAAGTATACGCAATCAACTAAAGCATCTTTTCTTCGGGGCCAAAAAAGGAATACGTTGCCTCAAAGCCACTGGATGTCCAACATTTATTAGAAAATACAACAATCTAAACATATTTAAGTTACATCCAATGTTCAGCTAGTAATATGAGTAAACATAAAATTCAACAACTCAACCCATTGAATACCGTCTTGAAACATGTACTGATAGAGAGGAATAGAACAATTCACCCAAGACAAATTACTAATTCGAACTTGCAATAAACAAAGAGATCTGGAACCAATAAAACGTACATTTTTGTATCAATTGTTGCTGCCATATTAATATTATCGTGCTAAATTCATTGAGTTACTTAGATTAGTAAATATAGAATATTTAAGTTGCATCAGTTCCAGAATACTAAGGCGAATTGTCGAGAACTTTTTTGTTGCTCTTTTCATATCGATGACAAACCAATTGAACCTGTTTCGTACCATCTGCGAAGCTATTCACATCTCTAGAAACTTTTTTCATTGATGAACTTTGGATGATAATCGCTAATTTGAAGATCATTTTAAAATCCTTTCCATTTGATGCGGCACAAACTACTGTATATAGTTACAAATATTAACGAGATTCTGAATGGATTTCCTCTACTGATTGAGCTTATTGATAGTCCAGAATTTGAAAATAAGATATTGCTTAAAATCATATTAATTTAAGATCCAGTATGGGGTGGCTACAATGTTTGGTATGGCTCGTGTGGAAAAAATAGGGGTTTAACCATATATCCTATTAATCCTATTAATAACCTCAAAATGCAACGAAACAAATTTGATAAACTTAAAGTTTTGAGTTAGATTCTTCATAAACGCATCACTCATCAAGCACATATTGATACAAATACATCTGTGCAGTGCGCTTTGGCAATTAAGTCGCCTTAAACCGTTTTCGCATCTCCCGATAATTCAAGTTAGCTTTCCTCCCACATCAAACTCACAATTCTCTCTATCGACACAGTGTCGATCGGACACCTTCGTGTCCCCATAGTCACTGTCTCGAAATAAAAAAAAAGGAAAACGTCCTCACTATCCCGAAATTTCGCGCAACACACGTTCGGAAAAACGAGCGGCTCGCGATGTCTGACGCGCACATTCGCACCGATCTCGGTCAGCTGGTTGTTAGACGGTCGCGCGGTCGCTGTACAAATGATGCTGCCGCGGTTTGAAGAAGTCCAATGGCACGCTGCGCTCAAGAACTGGTCTACGCTCCCGCCACCGTGGTACCACGCTACGAAATACACGGCCTACCATCATCGCAACCCCAGGCTTGAAGAGAGCGCGTAAGCTAGGTCCACTACAGAACCCTTTCGTCGGTGAATAGAAAGAAGAAAAAAAAAGCGAACGGAGATAAAATGAGGCCTCCACGTGTGTCCGTCAACGATTAATTTCACCATGTGTGCGCGAGGAATGTTTGGGAATTGAAAGAGCAGAAGACAAAAATCGCGATTACCATATTACAGCGAAGAGTGCATCCTTTTACGAACGGGTTTTGTTTAGTTTTAATACGAGAGGAAAGGGTGAGAATTAATAGGCAGATGCATATCAAACCCGGGCTTTGAAAGTGCAAAAATTTATGCACGAAGCTTATGACGATCACTATACATAATATAAAATGGTACCGCTAACTAAACTAGATTAGAACAATTGAACCTACAACGTTCAATACTTTCCAGGTGCTAGTATAGGGATACTCGAATGGAAACAACGCACAGATAAAAATTCTCTGAAGATAATTGTAGGTTATTGGAAGTGATACACTGTAAATGAGAAGAATTGAAAGAATTCTTATAAAAGTTAACCAATGTTATCTCTTAAGTTTCATCAGTAAGGCCTTATAAGAAAGAGCTTCAGATTAGAAACCTGTTACTCCTTCTTTGGAACAGAAAGAGCAGCAGTTGTTTATATAACGCTCTTACGGATCAATTCATTCACTTAAGAAAATTAAAAACTCAGGTAATGATTCCTGCTAAAGAATTTCATGCGCATATCTAGCTAATCCTCGCATTACCTTTGGCTGAACACCAATCACACACCTTGCCATACACTACTGCAGTTGGGTGCGGTTTAGCTTGTATCAGCTTTCATGTGAGGATAAAATTATAAGAAAGGTACGTACTTAATGTTAGTACATAGTTTAAAGCTGAAATTTATAGCACCTCGTTAAGTGCGTCCGCTGCTCTAAATTATTATTTTTTTTATGTATAAAAACCGTAAAAGTCCACAAAAACGTGTTATCACAACTGTTATTTATGTAAACGTTGTAAGTTGTAAATTCAAGCTAGTTTAATAACTTCCTCTTATTATTTTTTTTTTAATTTCATACTATACATCGTAAACGCTTGTAGTTTTTTTTTTTATATAAGGCGAACAGCGTGATTTCCGATTGCTAATTTATTACGTAGTACGGATTGCGTCGTCTTAAGAATTGTAGATTAAATTACATCAAATCGTACGCATTGCACAACGTAAACAGTGTTGGTATAGATACTACAATAACGTCAACGAGAACAACAACAATAATAACAACAACATAACCTATTTACCGATATGTAAAGTTTATATCATTTACCTACGTCCCGGCGTAGTGCAACGTTTCCTAACAATCCAATAAAACTGTTCGTTTATTGTAGTGGGTATGCGAGCATTTTAATTATGATAGTAATTCCATTTAATAGTTGCTATAAATTGTCGGCGAGAGTTGGAAATACACTTTAGCAATTGCGCTGCCGTTGTTATTATCATTACCGTTGTTGTTAAAAAAGAGACCCTTATTAATTCTAATACGTATGGTTAATGAACAAATAATATTTACTAGCAAAACATGGAGCTAAGGACGTTAAACCGTGTAACTCTTCCATTTTATAATACGCACTGCTATAACGTAAGCTCGTCCGTATTAACTGGTGGTAATGGATAAATACGTGTAGCCTCTAGAAAATGTTGCTTTCTAGTATTACTTGGACAAGTATATCGGTTTAGCTCTAGAAACACAATATACTTTTAGACGAGAAAAGGGCTAATGGTGTCACATATAAGCCATGTACATAAAGATTTAGTAGTGTGCAACGAGTTTGGCTACCTACTTTAACTCACTTATGACTTTGATTTTTTGATTTTTACATTTTTTCTTAAACTTTGGTCGCCGTCCCGACAGCTTTAACCAAGTGTTAGTTCCCTGTTTATGTCAAGTGCACCCTTGCATGGGATCTTTGGCTGTAGTCCGCCATGCTTTCTGAGGAATGCTAGGCTAATTTCAACATTCTCCCTTATGGAAGTGTGCTCAGCAAACGCGGTTCGCGTTTTGTTGGTGACATGTCCATGTTTGGACATCAAAAAAAAATCACAGTCCAAACTTTTAAATGCATCAATTTAAAACCCATTCATTACATTAAGTTGCATGTTGCTCCAATTAATGTAATTAACATAATTCTTTCACAACTGAAGTAAATTGATTTTCAGTGCTAAATTTATGGCTAAAACGAAGAAAACTGATGCTTTTCTACATTCACGTTTGAAGCGCAAAAGTCTGCAGCAATTTCTTCCTTATTTACTGTAAATTAGAGTGAGACCACCACGAGAAATGCACTTGTATTGTATATAAACGATCCACAACGTCTATACTTGGCGCGCTGTATACGATATCCTTTCTCAGAAGGAAAGACGCAACGTTTAAAAAATCGACGGCCGTAATGGGCTTTATTAATTACGTTCGAATAAAAAAGACGGCAAGGACGCTAGTATTGTGAATGCGTTGGACTTCTTAATAGCTTAATTTTAAGAAATGCTTCGCCAAGACCGCGGTAATTAGTTCTGCGACGCAACAGATCCCCTATTCAACGGCGAGGCGAAGAATTGCGATAGTATCGAGATAATTACTTAATTTGTCCAAAACAATTTTTATTTCCCATATGCGTATATAGCAGTGGTATATAGAGGAACGCGTCGGTCTTCGATTCAGCTCGCCATTGATAGGTACCGAGTACGATTAAAAACGGCAAATATTCGAATAATTTATTGCTACGTAAGCGTTTCGTAATGGAATGTTAGGTTTCGTTGCGTAGGTCGAGGAAAACTAACGGCAGACGATACATAAAAAGGAGCGCTGCATTGAAAGTTGAAAAATCTTTCATCACGTTACAAATTTGAGCCTGATTAAAATAGAACTAATTTAATTGGTATTGTGATCATTTATTTTTTCAAAATGTCCACCATCGTCAGTGTTTTAATTAATTACATACAATGGTGAAAATAACGTAAGAAAAGAAGTAAACAAGAGGAGAGATAGCATCTACTTTGAGAGTTCTGCAAATTATTTGTTGCTCATATTTGGGCCATGATTTTGGCTAGTTCAATTTTTGCACGTATCTGTGGTATAATTTAATGTTGCGGCATTAAATTTTACTTGAATTTCATCACGCTCTCTACATTTTCTCTAACTTTTAGTTTTTCGTATCTACACATGTCCAACTCATAGTTGGTAACTATTGTATCAATTCTTTTTGGTACTCAATTCTAATCAAGATTTAAATGGAAGAACTGCTAAATCATACTTTGTTACTCAAAAGTCCCAAAAGTCCAGCGACTCGAACTGAATCTTGTTGAAACGCTTGAGAAACGTGTATAAAATTTGCGGGAAAAGTAAGATACTAACAAAGACGCGATTCCATTCGTACAAATAAGTTTCAAGAAACATAATTAATATTTCGCTCCGCCGTATATTTTTTTTTTTTTTTACAATTTATCTGGAATAATTAAACGAACAATTAATCTTTCGATTACATTCGAGACAGCGTTAGCAACGCAGAAGCTATAATTGTTGAACGTTAATGATTTTCTGTACGCAGATATCTCAATTACTCCCGCAGCTACAGACAACGACAATTTAGAATTAGATTAATAATCGTCAATTCTTCTCAAAATCGAAACTCCGTTTCAAATTTGCCGTAACTGATCGCGCCAGAACATTTACGAAATAGGCATCCTTTTATTTTATTTTCGAATTACTACATACTTAATAAACTAAGTGTATTAAACGAATGTATGTAAGTGTAATTGGTAAACGGCATGGCAAATCGTTATTAATAACCTGCTCCTTAAGAATCTAGATTCTTTCTTTGCATTTTTATCCGGTGCCAGTCGTATGAAGTATCTTGCTTAATTAATGAGGTTTAAATACCAGAAACGGAAACTGAAATTAATTACCTTTAAACGATATAATTTTGTATAATTTTCTGTTCTTTTTTGCTTTTGTGTTTGTTTTCTTTTCCTTTTGTTTAGCTTCAGTTCGCTGGAAATCTGGTCTTCTAACTTAGGCTGTCTGTGAGGAGATACTAAAATGAATGATGATAAAAACAAAATATGGATCGCCTTGTACGCCAGATTCTTCGTTCTTCTTTTCTTTTCTTTCTTTTACTATTTCTTTTTTTACTTTTACTATTCTATCTATCTTTTCTCTATTCTATCTTTTACTATTGCCCAATCGAATTGTTTTAACACATACAAGTTGGACTAGAGAATATCACATATCATGCTCTTTGAAATGAAACAACCTGTATATCAGTTGAGAGACATTGAGCATGCCACCAAATATACGAGCATTTTATACGTCTAACAACAAGCGATTGGTCCTCCCTCTTCATACCACGACAGCAGACCACTAGCATTGTTCTTCAAACCACGAGAACACTCGGTTATATTCCGTATAGATTAGCATACACTCTGTACTTTTAACCTTCTCTATTTATGTCACTTTTATAGGGAGCTTAATTGTTGTTTTACTGATAACGGCTCGTAGCTAATTCCCCGAAAAATACGCCTATTTAAATGATCGTCGAAGTGAAATCCCGTGTACCACGGTAGACTGTGGAGCGTCTATTATAATCCGTTTAGTATTCCACCTTATTCTAGTACTGAAATGATCGTGCTGTGAGTGTTAAACGGCGTACGGTGTATGAGCGTTTGTTCGTCTCTAAGTTCTGAGTTTCGTGCGCGGGAGGGTCGGTCACCGACATTGTTGGGAACGCGGAACAGCTGACAAGGTCGCCAAAATAACCGCATACGAAAAATGCATTCGAATGGGATAGTTTAGAAAGCATCAAGATGGCATTAAATGTGCTTTTAATGTTCCTTGGATTTGCATTGCATGTCGTCGACAAAACAACTTACGACCATTACTAAGAGACAAAAATGGAAGCGTTTTTTCAAGAATAAATTTCATTGAAGTGGCCGTAGCCGTGCCACAATCGGGAGGATCATTGATACTTGTTTTTCCATCCCTGCTTTTAAAATTTGTTGAAAAGTGGCCGTTATTAGAGGTAACCGCTATTAAAAGGTAGGGTTTAGACATTTCCTTTGCCCAAACAAATCTCTGCACAAGATTGACTTTTCTGTGTCAGAATTGATGAGGAGAGGATTTAATCAAAATGAACCTGAACAACCTCTGTGGTATACAGGACGTTAAAAAAGTATCCTATAAACCTACGGGAGCGATAGTATGGCGTAAAATATGCAGAAATGCATTTTACATTTACACAACTCTTGTTATGTAGAAACAAGCTAGCAGTGTAAATTATGAACGAAGAATAAAGACAAATACTGCCTTCTTTTCACAACAACCACGACATCTTCGCCGCAAAACCCTTCGAATTCCTTAGAAAATCCTTACTTCGGTGGCATTCTTGATCTAATCATTGCTGCCGTCTCTCGACATCATTTACAAACGTACTACAGTTTCCGGAAAGAAAAAGCAGACCGTGATACATGTGCGTCTTGTCCCAAAGTTCGGTCCAAACAAATTCTTGGACCACAATAGAACAAATACTTAATCGCTAACGCAGAATTATAAAATTTGAGATCAATGTTGCGTGCTCATTGGATTGAAGGGGTAAAATGATCCTATTTGATTAATACCTTTATTATATCTATCCAATCATCCCTCCCCTATTTTGCGCCTTCTTCAGAGTAATGAAGTTAAAATGCAATGTTTCTTGAAAAACGTTAGAGCATAGATCTATTCAGCAATAGACCCTACCCTACTTTAGTTCTTAACAATCTGCTTTCTTTACAATATCGCAATTATTGTAATTGGTATGACATGGATTATATTATGGCTGGTATAAAACTTGCTAGATATTGAAAATTACTTTAGTCTTGTACTGTTGACGTATGCATGATATATACTACGTTGCAAATGTTTTATCATCATTGATAAATAAACTTCCGCGACTTGTGTTGGAAGAAATATTAACATTCATCCAACTGCAACCGCGAAATAACAATAACAATAAGGTAAGCGAATTTAATTTTAAAGTTTTCATGCTCGATCTTCCTCTTTATTTCGTTACAAACATCTTTGAAATTATTGCAAAAAGTAATCTCCTTTTTAATGTTCTCTCTTTTATTTCCCCAATCCAAGTGCAGGCAGCTAATTTTAAATAAAACAAATAATTGTTTAACAGATTCTATTCGATTTTCGACCATATTGGTATATTTTCAAATTAATGTAACAATTACGTAAATTGCATATACCCGGTGCAATTTACGTAATTGTAATATAATTGTAATACTGCTTTACAGAAAGCGTTCGTAAATTGTATTTTATTAATTAGTCGAGATATACCCGTTACACATATAACATATATCTTTAATGATAGCAAGAACTGTGACAACACAAAAGTATCAGTAAGCTCCGCACCGCACAAGTTTAATTAATTAATCCGGGGCAGCCGTTTGGAGGATACGAATCACCCACATTCTCGGAAACCGGTTGGAAATTAAATCCGTTTGCCCACAATAAATTCATAAATTTGGGCAAAATGGCAATTTTTTGACAATATAACCGTGGTGATAAACGTTCTGTCTCTCTTTATAGATACCTCAAACGTAGTGAATAATGTCCACCAACGACATTGGCAAACTTGGAAGAACACTCCGCGAAATTTGAAAATGAAGGCTTTGCTTCTATATGTTTATTTTTTTAATATTGTGACGGCTCAACGGGGTGTATACGCTCTTAAACCTTGTCATAACCTCAGGAACCTTTCTAACGTGTAAAGTGTTCGATGAACCTGTTATTATCACCTCCTCGCCGTAAAGGGTGAAGCGCAGTTTAGTTAGAAAATTTATTTTTTGCAGGACAGAGCAGATTCCATCTATTTATCTTTGAACCATCGGCGCGCATTCTTCAAAGCATAGTTGAATGGATTTTCGTTGAAAATATAATTTTACTGAAGAACTATTAGCGTATTTGGCATAGCTTGAGTAATTGGTAAAATGCATTCTAATATCAAACATTTGTTTTAGGCAAGCATGAGAATTCTCGCCGCAGCATCATTCCTACTTGTGTTTATACCATTCACGCTTCAAAGATGTCACGGATCAGGTGTATGCGCAGGAAAACTGTGGAGCTAATTTCCACTATGGTTACTATCGGCACAGTTGCATTGAATATTATGAAATGCATTGCTATGAAGTCTGAAAGAACTGGAAAGTGCCCACATGAACTCTGTGCATAAAATCATTGTAAAAGCAAGCAACGTGAATTCCCTAATCAGCGCACTATTTGCCGGCCTCAACAATGTAAGATACTATGACTGAGTCCGACATAGCAAGTATCGAACCAAATACTTTTTCAAATTTACATAGCCTAGGATCCGTAAACTTAACGGGAAGTGTACTGGAAGTTCTATCCCAACGATCATTCAACTCGAGGAGCCTAAAAACACTTGATTTATCAAATAACAACATTAGCACCATCCAATATAATCCCTTCACTAGTGTAACGAAGTTAATATTGCTCCATAATCAAATTACGAATATATCTAACTTAGTAGCGGTTTGTACATCTTTCATCAAGCCCTAGATATTTTTTTTAATGCTGGTCATAATGCGTTAAGTAAATTTATGGTCAGCAGTAGCCAATCATTGACATTGAATAACTTGGATTTATCATATAAAAACTTAAGCAACATTTCTAGCTCGAATTTATAGAATCTAGTAAGATTGCTTAGTTTGAACCTAAATAATAATCCTCTGTTTTCCACAAAAAATCCTTCAGCTGATCTATTTCAAAACACGTTACGGCTAGAAGCGTTAAACTTATCTGCTACTGGAATTCAAGAAGTCTATGTTGGAACCTTCAGCAAATTATCTAGTTTGAAACTATTAGCTTTAAGTCAAAATAATTTAACAGCACTTCCAAAAGGAATTTTCCATGATTTAAAAAGCTTAGAACAACTTTGCATAAACGACGATCCTTTAAAATCCTTTGATAATGAAGGGCTCACAAAATTAACAAAAATCGATATGGTACATTAGTAGACATAGAATACTTTAACACAAAAAATATTGATATTATAAATGGCAACAGCAGCGATACAAAGAATATTTTGGGTATTAATTACTTGGACACTGTGGAAGACTCAGAAGTTATAATAAACCAATTCAATCGTTCAGCAGATAACCAAAACAAAAAGCACTATGAATTTCTTGATAACGTCCAACAGATAATGCAGCAATTGTTGCTCGGACAAGAAAATAGATCTTTGGCATTGATTGATCAACAAAATAAATCCGAGCTTTATTGGAGGAACTTAGCACGAGATTACAAAGGTTTCTTTCAAACATTCCTGCAAAGTATCGCTAATACTTTGCATAAACTTACAAACGCGTTTACGGCACCTAAAAGTACAAAAAATACCACGAAAATGAATGAGGTTGAGATTGGAAACTATTCTTTAGAACAGTGGAAATTACTTCAACGAAATTTCACGGAAGTTTTGAGGTCGGATCGTAGAGATTTTCTCGGAGCAATGCGGAACAATTTGAACATGCTCTATTCAAAACTTGATAGTATTAACCAAGATATGAAAGAGGCTAATATCATTAGAAACGCTTCATATAAAACGGTTGCTTCTTTTCCGAGTTCGTCTAGTTTTACAAGTTCTAATGAAAACGTCGCTGCTCCAAATGGAAGTAACGCGGCATTAATGTTCGGTACCTACGGTATTTTTCTAGTTTTACTCGTAGGGTTGGTATTGTTATTGTTATCGAAATTCAAGTCTTACAGGAAGGCTAAAATCAAGCGGGAAGAATGTAGTCCTTTCAATAATTTACCGGTTTAAGCACTTATGATTTAAAAGAAAATGTTTTGATTATCTTTGTCAAGTATCTAGAGAATAAGGTTTATTTGTTATAAGTTTCCTTTGCACTATCGAATAAATGTTTTATTTAACCATTTAGTTTTTATTATTTATTAATAATTTAATCCAATTTGCCGTGGCCTTAATTACATTTTCGTTTGATTCTGTTATTTGTCTCACTTTCGAAGAATACAGAAACATGATCATGTGTCATGGCGAAGCTGAATCAAATTCTTCCGAGGCTCAACGTGTCAATCGAGAGAAATATCCATTATTGACGTGGGAGAAAATGGCTGTTTCGAAAGGGCAAAAGTTAATAATATTAATAAACTAGAATGAACTGAACAGTTTATTAGAAAATGTCCCGTTGAACATTATTGTATTGAAGCGCAAGGGAATTTTTGCAAAGACGATTTGGGAATAGATGGGGGATCTACACTATGGACAGCTCCTAGTCCTGACCTGAATTCCCTCGATTTTTCATTTTAGGGCTTTATAAGAAATGAAGTGTATGTCGTAGATTGATCTACTGATAGATTCCGTAAAAATCCGGCCATATATCAAAGATGCCGTCAATCATTAACACGTATATGGAAAAGGTGTATCCAAGAACAAGGCCATCAATTTGGACACCTCCTTTAGGGCGAAGCACCTTATATTTGTTTAAATTTAATCTTTGTTTTTCCTTGTTATATTATGTGCTTGTTTTTAAAACTCATGATCAAGTAGTGACTTTTCTAAAAGAACCATTTTTAAACTTTTAATATCCTGTATCTTAAAAACAAAAGTCTTAAAGACATTCGTTTTTTTTTTATATTATTTTATGGTCTTCTATCGCGTGGTATTATTCATGGTTAAATTCAATGTCACCTTGTATACATTTGCACCTACTTAAATACAAGTAACGACGTTACGTTAAATTTAAATTAATTTTGCAAAAAAGACAACAGCTGCATGCGCAACTTACAGTAAGGTAGACAATAAAATTTTATATGTTTTGTAGCACAGAAGCCATGTACCTTCTGAGTTTTGAAACTACGTAACACATACGTAATCTGACCCGTGACATGCCTTCTTTACACGATTTCAGTTATACCAACCAATACCAACTTATTTTGCGGTTGATATAAAACTAAATATTGACAATAATATTAGTTCTGTTTTGCTGACATATGTATCGTACGTATTACGTTATAAGTACTTTATCATCAATGATAAACAGACATCCGTGGCTCATGCTCGAACGGAATATTCGTATTTATATGTGCAGTTATTAAAAGCGTGATGTTTCATTCAACTGTAACCACGAAATCGATAACAATAAGGTAAGCCCAGTCCAGTTAATAAAAAATTTTGTACACGCGGCCTTTCTTCTTATTTCACTACAAACATCTTTGAAATTACAAACAATAGAATCTAGTTATTGCACTGGCTTGGTAAAGAAGCTCGGTCAATCTTAACAGTACCAACTTCAACTTTTAACTTGCTTATAGCGATTTTCAATTTTATGGTAAAAATTAAAGTAATTTCGTATTGGATTAGCCATACATCCTTGTAGTTACTTCGAAGGATAGGTTTCCTTTTTTTTATTATTTGCACACACTATACAAAGTTAAATTTCTGATTAATACGTAACATTTATGCCGCATTTAAATTGTACCGGGTATTCACCGGTTTACCGAAAGCGTTCTAAGATTGTATCCGGTTACATCACCGTTCGGGAACTAGCCTATACAGTATGTCCACGGATTTGGTGCACAAAGGGAAAAACTTTTTTATTATACATTTTATGAAAAAAAGTTATTCTTTACGAAAGTTTTTGCTTGCCTTAAAACCATTAGAAAACATATTAAAATACACTGATTACCTTCTGTATGCATATAAACGTTGAAAACGTGTTTGCCTACTTTCAAAAATTTAACTGACTTCAAAATATTGTTGATAATCGTATTGCCTTGAAATTCTGTTGACATTTAGTTATTTGTCTGCTTCAAATTTATGTGACACGACATTTGCAATCACGAACGATCGCAATGATGTTAACATTGCAACAACGAATTTATTTGATTAAGTGTTATGAAATTGGTGATATTTCATATCGAACAGCGATCAACAAATTTAACGTTAAATTCCTCAGTATTAATATCGCTATTAATTCTTTGAAAAAGCTTGTTAAGAAATTTGATGCAACTGGCTCTGTTGTTAGAAAGAAGAACAATACAATGAAGATGATGCATTAACTGTTCTAGCTATGGGATCTGTATTCGAAGATCCAAAAATATCACTACGTAAGAGAGCGGCGGAGTTGGGCATAAGCTAGAGCTTACTGCAAAAACCTTTAAGGAAAACAAGCTTCATCCATTCAAGCCCAAATTTATTCATACTCTGGAACCCCGGGACGATGCGTTTAGATTAGAATTTACTACTTCGGTTGGAGAAAATGTTATGGCGGATCAATTTTTCCATCATAAAATTTTGTTTACGGATGAAACTACTTTTACCATTAATGGTTATGTGTCATCCCAAAATTGCAGATATTGGGCAAAAGAGAATCCAAATTTTCGTATTAATCGCAAAAACCAACGTTATAAGAAAGTAAATGTGTGGTGTGGAATTTTATTCAATAAAAATTATTGGCCCCTTTTTTCAAAAATAATTTAAATCAATACAATTATTTGGATATGTTACAAAATTTACGGACAATAATTAGTGAGATTGATATAAGAACAATTAGGAACGTTTACAGAGAATTTACGGTCCAAAAGTGTGTGGAAGTAGGAACATAGTAGTAGTGAAAGTAAAACATAAAATACTTTAAAAAATGTATCAACGTTCACTGTTGTACAAGTTTGCACCAAATCCATGGACACACTGTATATATACACAAAAATACAATAGCAGGTACATTCAACTTCGAATCGTCTTCCATCGTCCCTATACCCATCTATCTTAGTTTTCTAGATAATTGAGATAATGTGAGGTTTTTTGCGGAATTCCTCTGTTTCGGCTGATATCTCAACTATCTTAGAGCAGCGACTAAAGTTTTATTTAATTGAGCATTTTTAATGTTTCGGAAGTACATCAAAACTGTTTACATCAACTAGCGTCTAGAAGATGGCCATTTCACTTATTTTACTTTTACCAAATTGTGTCGTTCTTCAGTGAATTAACTATGAAGCTAAGAGATCCGCACAAAAAGATTAGATTTATTTAAAGCATCGCTAAAATGTTACTAAATGTTCAACGACGACTAAATATTGAAATTGTTCACGTACATTAAATTTTACTGATTATTTATGATGAATATCTCGAAAAAAAATAACTTTAACACTAAACATCTGTTTTAGGATAATCATGAACGCTCTCATAACAGCTGCTCTCGTACTTGTGTTTCTACCACCCACGTATCAAAGATGCCACGATGAACGATATGCACAGGAAAACTGTCAAAATCGTTACAACAGCAGGTATGGTCGGTATGAGCGAATTTGCACTAATTACTACGAAATGCATTGCTACGAAGTCAAAAACGAACTGGAAAGTGCGCACATGGACTCTGTGCATAAAATTATTGTGAGGTCGGGCGACATGAAATCTATAAACAGCGCACTATTTAAGGGTTTCAACAATGTAAGATCTGTAACCATCACTGAGTCCGACATAGAAACTATTCAACCGAACTCTTTCACCAATTTGCCATACTTAGAATCCGTAAACTTAACAGGTAATGCACTGGAAGTTCTATCACAAGCATCATTCGACTCGAGGAGCCTAAAAACACTTGATTTATCAAATAACAACATTAGCACCATCGAATATAATCCCTTCGCTAGTGTATCGAAGTTAATATTGCATCATAATCAGATTACGAATATATCTTACTTAGTAGCGGTTTGTACATCTTTAGAAGCCCTAGATTTGTCATATAACAATATAAACGTGATTGAATTACCTGAGAATTGCCAGAATTTACTCTCTCTAAATGCTACTCATACTGAATTAAGTAAATTTACAGTTACCAGCAACAAATCGCTAGTACTCAATTCCTTAGATTTATCCTATAATAGCTTAGACGATATTTCCAGCACCAACTTATATAACCTAGCTACTCTGTCTAGTTTGAACCTAAATAACAATCCTCTGTTTTACGCCGAAAATCCCTCAGTTGATCTATTTCAAAACACATTACGGCTAGAGGTGTTAAACTTATCCGCCACTGGAATTCAAGAAATCTATGTTGGCACCTTCAGCAAGTTATCTAGCTTAAAACTATTGGATCTGAGTCAAAATAATTTAACGACACTTCCAAAAGGAATTTTCCACGATTTAAAAAGTTTAGAACAACTTCACTTAAACGATAATCGTTTAACATACTTTTATTACGAAGGGTTAACAAAATTAGCAAAAATTAATTTAAATGCTAATCTATTTACTTGTAACGCACTGGTAGATATTGCAAATACTTTAACACAGAAAAACGTTGATATTGTAAGTGGCAACACACGTGACGTAAAGAACATCTTCGGAATCAATTGCTTGGATACTGCGGAAGACTCAAAAGCTATAGCAAACCAATTCGATCCCTCAGCAGATCACCAGGGCAACGAGTTTTACAAGTTTTTTAGTAAAATCGAACAGATAATGCAACAGTCGTTGGTCGTTCAAGAAAATCGATCTTTGGTGTTGGCTGATCAACAAACTAAATCTGATGTTTCTTGGAGAAACTTTACGCAAGAATACAAGGGTCTCCTTCAAACATTACAGCAAAGCATTAGCGACACTGTGCATAAAATTACAGAGGTGCATACGACACCAAATAGTACGAATGCTGTAAAAATTAATGAACTCGAACTTGGGAAGTATTCCTTAGAACAATGGAAGTTACTTCAAAGAAATTTCACGGAAACATTAAAATCAGATCGCAATGACTTTCTCGGAGCAATGCGAAGTAGTTTCAACATGCTGATTTCGAAACTGCGGGATAGTACTCAAGACATCAAAGGAGCTAATACCGTCAGAAACGTTTCGTATGGAGGAGATGCTTCGTTTGCTATGACCTCTAGTTTTACGAATTCTAATGAAAAGATCGCTGCTGCAAATGGAAGTAACAAGGCATTAATTGTCGGTACCTACGGTATTTTTCTGGTCTTACTCGTAGGGTTGGTGTTATCATTATTATCAATATTCAAGTCATGCAGAAATACTAAAGTGAACCACGAAGAATGTAATCCTTTGAGTGGTATGCCGGTGTGAGCAATTATAATCTCGAAGAAAGAAGGTCTTAATTATAGAATTGGTAGTCGGTTTGTTAGGTATCGAATAACAGGTCTTTATTGTACACATTTAAATATATATATTTTGCTTCTGTTGTCGAAGAAATGTTTTAGTTAAGCGCTAGTTTCTTTTATTCCTTAACACTACATACTGCCATATTTACGGCTCATAGCATTATCGCCATATGAACAATAAACTATTTTGAAATTCTTTCTTTTATTTTACCTGTTAGCGTCCTGCACGATGTAAATCATCACAAATTACCTTAACAAATCTACTTGAAAATACCTAAGCGTTAGAAAATTGGATTTCTACGTAAACAACATTATCTTATAATATAATGAAACCCAGAATACATGGATAAGGAAACATAGCATTAGTGATAAGATACAATATCGCCTTGTTTATTTAAAACTGTGTAAATAAGTAAATACATTGGTTAGACTTGATCAGTTTCTGAGTCATTATGGTCTACCTTTCTAAATAAAGATAAAACCCATCATCGACAAACACCTAAAAATTCATAATGATGAATCAAACTTTAAACTGGAAAACTTCACAATCAACGGTTGCATCACATACCACTAACTCAGGTTTGTTTCGAGGTGCCGCACGTTGTATTTCGATTTTCATGAGTCCTGGTCTGTAGAGACTATTGTCCCCGGGATTGTTTCGACACTGTAACGTATGATGTCTATTGTTCTGGCGATTATACACAACGAAGTGGGACCACGTTGCGAAATCGCTCCCCAAAACTAATTTCTGTAGAGAAATTTAATTTCTCCTCTACTTAAGGCCGTAGCAGATTATCACCCAAAGAATGGCTTCAATTGAGATAGATACAATTTCAAAATTGTCATCCCGAAAATCATCACAAAATATTTTTTTTTTTTGTCGAATTGAATCTGCTCCCCTCTAATAGCTAGTATCTTCCTTGCTTGTCGCTTGTCGAATACTTCCACAAGAAACGTGTGTTCCCTAGACGGAGGTTTCTCCGATCCAGTTGTACCAGAGCGACCAGATTGTGTCTTCGTATCTTACGGAAAACTCGCCCCCGTCCCGTTCTTTATTCACTTTAATCCATTATATACAACGAACTTGCACAACCCTGACAACCTAACAAATTCGGTCACTTCGCGAATTTCAAATAAATGTTTTTTTTTTGCTAATTGGTTCATTGCGAGATTGCGTTTTGAGGTATCTCAGGAATAGTAAAATACAACAACCTAACGTGTTTATCAAACGTACGTCGCAGCTAACTATCATATATGTTCTTTTAAAAAATTTTGTGGTAAACCTTACGTTCTAAAATTAAAAAAGAAAAATTCCTAGTTTCTAGTCGTACTATAATAGTTGATAATCAGATTAGAGGACCTAAAACACACGCTCGTTTATGTGGTTCCGAGTTGCTAATTTACAAGAATCAAAGGATATGTATTGTAAGTTTGTGTTGTTAAGCGCTGAAGTGGTCATTAAAACTAGGGCTTGATCTTGTTAGTTTTGAATAAGGGATTAGTAAATATTATAAATATGCTTTGTTAATTGAAAAAAAGAACAATATATGCAAAATACTTTGTGTGGAAGTAAATAATAATATTTTTCTTACGCTGCATGCAGGCGAAAGTATATCTCTGAAATCCTCCCGTTTTATGTTAATGCTCCAAACCTTTTTCTTCTGAATCCCTTCTAGTTGTTTTCATTAGTTTCTCCGGCTGATTTTCTTCCTTATTCTCTTCAGAGTATCTCTTCAATCAGTTTTAACAATTTTAAGTGAACACGATCCTTTAATCGTTGTGTGAGATTGAATGTCTAGATACTTTTCTCGAAAAATGCGCGTTATCAAAATATTTATTTTTGTGTGTTTACTCACCGTCGACGGAATACTAATCCAAGGGGTTGATTCTTTTTATTGTTAACTTAAGGACTGAATTTAGACTGCTGGATTCCATATATGTAGTATATGTTGCATGGGTTTTGTACGTTTTTACAATAAATATTTCCAAGATGAAAATTATTAACCCCATCAAAGTAATGGAGTCCTCTTTATTTTTAAGCGAAAGATTGATTATAGAATTATCAAAATGCTAGATTTCGAATTCTGCAAATGTTCGATCAAATTCTGATGATTTGATGAATATCGAAATTAAAATAAGAAAAATTAACGAATGAAGGTGTAAGCGCACGCGCTTCACCTCAATATTCCGCTACAATATGGATTTCGTCATGTCTTATTAAGTAAATTTTCATTTCTAACATGAGAATAATATTTTTACTGATCCGATACAGAAATGATGTGACTTTTATCACTTAAGATAAGTGGATTTCCGTATGTTTGCATACTGGTACCAGTCAAACAGCCTTCATTTCAAAACTATCTACGAGATTGTTAACACTGGTAAGTATCTAAGTATTTTGCTTTACTGTACTTGTCCCGCTCAATGCACTGCTATTATTTCGATGTTCTGTTTAGTTGTTAATCAGTAGACATGTACACATATACTTATTTTAAACGAAATCGTGCATATCTTTCTATTATTAGCGTTTGTTCTTTATTGAAACGGTTTGAAATGAAATAATTTTATTTCTAATCGCTCTAACCGCTCATGCAATAATCGTTAATAATTTCTTTTTTCTATATTCAGGAACAAAACAATATCGAAACAGAATACTAGAATATGTGCGTTACGGCGTTGTATTTATCAATTACAAAAAATATAAATCTTTGTAAGTGCCAAGGGCCAAGGGCATTGTACTATTTGCTAACGGTATATTGCAAAGTATATAGTCCGAGGCAATGGTATAGATTTGTGCATGATTCCTCAAACAAGGATGAATTTAATATTTGACCTATACCGACGTATATTTCCTAAAAATATTCGATTCAGAGGATGATTATCTGCAAAGTGGCGCAACTAACAATAAGTTATTTTTCTTCAAATGAAACACCTGTGTATACGTGTGTATTTTAGATTCTACGATATAAGCCTGCAGAAACGAGTTGCGCTTCACTAAATTAGCAGAGACTAAATAGACTCGTGTTTATTCGTCTCATGAGAATGAGTTCGTGTTGCCTACTAGTTTCCGAGAGAATCGACAAAACACGAGTCTGGCTAGTCTTTGCTAATTTCGTAAAGCGTAACTCGTTTTTGCAGTCTTAATACGAAACCCCTTAGTTAGAAGTTTATTATGAATGGAAATTTTGTAATAGGTAATTATAGCATCAGGCCTATTCACTTATTTTTGCCTACGAAACACTTCCAGGTGGACTGGTGTCAAATGACCAGATAACTTTGAACAACCCGTATAATCGTGAAATTGCTGACGGTTGATTGCAAAGTATTAGCGCTGATGTAGCATTCCAATCATACAGTCGCATAATTCCAAATATTCTGTTAGAAAGAATATAAGATTTCCATTTAACGACGCTTGAGCGAGACGTATTTAATAATTTACAGCGATTTTCTAATAAATCAGAGTCATGCAAACGATTACTCTTTATAAATAATAGAATACGCTTGTGGCGTTGTAATACTACATTGTAATCGTAAGGCCGGCATTAATTTTGCAATCTAAATCAACGAATTACATCGTAATTTCATATTAAGGTGTTATTTAATAATTTAGTCGGATAAAAAAGACACGATGTGCCCAATACGAAGTGCTTTGCCCGTTAGCTTCGTTGTCTATTGACTGTTTGGTATTTTTCTACTGGATCAGAAAGTGGTAAGTTACCTACCAATACAGATTATTGTAGCCTATTTTATAGAAATATGTTGATGTTTACAGAGTTTTTGGCTTTCAAAATCAGTACGGGCATAAAATTAATTTTTCCAATGAAGAAAAAATTTGGCCTTCAGCCATATTGAAACCGAGTAGATTCAACATATATGGAATTTGCTAGTTATTTTGGGCGGTAACTTTGAATAGAATTAGACGTTAATACTTTGCTGTTACAGCCCTAAAGCGCTAGTATTTTCGTCTTGTCAAAACGATAATCTTGTAATTAGATGAAAATTTTAACATTGGAAATATGAAATAGGCTGATTTTGTGTAAACTATTAAAATGAAATAAACCTAAACAACTTTCCATGTAACCATAGTGTATATATGACTTATAAGACTAGTACAGAAAGTTAATAATCTGAATAAAAGAACTGTATATTTTCTTTTGTTACAGGTTTATGCGAATGCACCAACTAGCGAACCACATTTGCTACTAAAATCTTATCGCGATTGCCTGTGCGACACTTCACTTTGTGCAATAGGATTGGTAATAAAATATCAACTTGCACCGTAAATCCATACCTAAAGTATACAAGGTGAGTTAGTGGTTTGAGGTTCGTTCATTCTCCAAAATACAAATAAAATTTGACATATGGACGTACGTGGTACTTATCAGTTTATTTCATGAGATCATTGACCAATGCCTGAATTTTGCAATAGATAACCGTTATATGGCATGTGGTCCATCGCTACTATAATAAAATAGCCTGAGGTTGTTTAAATTATGTTGCTAAAGTGGATAAAATTCGACCGATACCTATTCACCTGCAACAGTTTATCCGGTTTATCAATTTTTTCTCCATATTACACATTAATTACATTTCCATAAAATTATCTTCTCGTTTCACTGGAAAGTTCTTATTTCCTTATTTTTTTCTAGTCTCTTTATTGTTATTTGTTAATTATTATCAACTATCAACAGAGTAGAGTTGCGAAAAATTGAAGGGCAAGACAAACATAACAAGCAACAAGAAGGAAATAAACAATATAGCATCCGAAAATTCGATTCTCTTAGCAAAAGGTGTATGTACAGTGCGGAAGCTTTATACATAGGCCGAATACAATTATTTATTTCTATTTATCTATGTGTACTTAGATAACTATAGTAATTCAATCAAAATGTATTAAGCGTTGCGTTTAGGCCTGTTTAATTATTTGCAAACTTCATAAATGCATTTCAGTGTTGCGACAGTTATCACAGAAAGATCCGAGAAGTTAAAAGTAATCGTAGTAAACATATCGTTGTAAATCACGGTGTACTCGAATGAGTACTGGGGCCAGTAACCTAGTTACTGCACCGATCGAATATCGTCTACCTCAGCAATGTATTTAGAACAGCCTGTTGAACGGCACGCGATAGTAAGATATACACTGTCGCAAAACAAATTAAAGAAAAAAAATATCTCCAAAACTATTAAACTCATTGTCACAAAAAATCCGCTACGGGGTACAAAAATGATAGGATATGTTACTTGAAGTTAATAACTCTTAAGTTTGGCTCAGATAATTACCGTATACGTTTATACAGGTTGTTCCAGCCTTCTGGAATTGTAAGGTTGTGTAAATAGTAGCAAGCTAAAATTTTCTGACTCTACGATGGACATCACAGAGAATCCTTTAGAATATTCGCGTATACAGGCGACAAGTACCGGAGCAGGCATCTACTTTGATATACATTATTACATTTTTTGCGGTAACACACTGCCCAATGCTTGCGTCATCCCTAACTTTATACAATCTTACGTACTAACTCTGTTTTTAAGTAGCCATTAATGCTTAACGTTTCCAATCAATAGTTTAGAACAGCAATGTTAGTATGTTTCATTTACCGTCATCATAGTAACCAAACAATACTAACATAACTAAAAAAAATTAATGCAATATTCAAATACAACGCTCGCGCTTAACTAAGTATATGTTTAAATAGAGCCAATTTATGGAAAAATTTGCATTTCGATTTTTTTTTTAAAAAAATAGATGTATCCAAATTTATACGATGTAGAAAGAAAGTCATAAATAACTCTAAAACTGTTAGAACTAGACCTATGAAAATATTATGTGTTAGTTTATTACTAGACGGAGAAACCAAATACGTAATAAGATATAGGATACTCCGTTTAAAATAACGAAATAAATGTCTGCTACTTATTAATCAACCTGTATATACGATAATATTTCTTAAGAACACCTAATGGTGGCTATTACATTATCCAAAAATTTTGACCTTCTACTGCTTACGCAATAGGCCTTTATATGTTCAATTTGCATCACATGCTTTCGACATAATAATTGAATTTGAAACGTGCATTTTGTATTACAGCGCACCATTATGGTACGATATGTGCAAGTAATTTTTGAAATATTTATATTAATGGATATGATTAACTTCTCTTGGTCAATATGCCACAGAGAACAACATCAAGTATGTATTACAGAAATATACGCGGGACAATGTGCTCATGGTCATTGCTATGAAGATATATTTTATTGTGATCCTTTCGATTTGACTGAAATATATGGTATGAGAAATTACCCCTGTTTGAAAGTTCAAAACAGCAATATTTACGACATCAAGCCTGCATCTTTTCGCTACTTCCACCATCTACAGAGGTTAACTATGTCCGATGACAATATATTTCTTCTTGAGCCAGGATCGTTTAGCGGACTAACTGATTTACTCGTTCTTAACCTAAGCACCAATGATATCCAAACGATATCAAAAGGCGTATTTAGTGGTCTCTACAACCTTAAGGCACTCGATTTATCATACAACAATATAGAAGTTATCGATAACAACTCCATCGCAGGGACAGATTCTTTAATGTTTTTACACTTGAATCACAACAACATTTCAGATATGCCTTCATTAGGTAACAGCTGCAAACAATTAAGAACTTTAGATATTTCGAATAATAGAATCGAAAACCTACAATTTGTCCAAAGCTGTAGCATGTTAGATTTGTTAATTGTTGCTAACAATAACCTCGCAACGTTTTCTTCGGACCCGATTAGTACGTCGATCACCGGCTTGGATATATCAGGAAATAATTTGAATTACATATATAGTGAAGATTTAGCAAAATTCGTGCAACTAAAACAGCTGAATTTAAGCCGAAATAGTTTGTTTGAAAATGGAGATATGCCTATCGATCTTTTCTATGGCACGGTATTACTAGAAGTGCTTAATTTATCTTCTACTTCAATCAGCAAGTTAAGCGTTGGCGTCTTTTCACGACTGCAAAAATTAGAAGTGCTAGATATTAGTTCGAACAACCTTACCTATTTACCCAGGGGAATTTTTCACGATATCAGCCTCAAGATACTTGATATTAGTAACAATCAGCTGTCTTACTTTCAATACGACGGTAACTCGCGGATTAAGCTCCGAATCGTTCTAAATAATAATTTATGGACATGCAATTCATTATCGACCATTGTCAAAAGAAGCAACTATATTGTAGAACGGGGAAATATCCATAACACAACCAATATAGTAGGAATAGCATGTAACGAAGAAGTGGAAGACTTCCAAAACATCAGTGCCTATAATTCTTCGAATTTTAACAATTTCCAAACGGAATATCTCACGCAAATCATGAAAACTCAAGCGAGTATGAGAGATACATTTGCTGTATTGAAAAACTACTTCTTAAACCAAACAAACCGACCTCAAGTCAATTATTCGGAAAACAAAGACATCCTTCTGGATTTGAGAAATTTTCTAAATGTGACAAATTCAAACATACGAGGATATGCAAGTTCATTGCAACGCCAGGCATCTAGCGCAGATAATTCGTTAACGAAGCTTGCAGAAGTTCTGGAATCGCTAGAAAACAATACAGCTGCAATAGCATTAGTCGAACAGAAAAACGAAAACGATATTAAACAGATGATAGAGTTGCAAAGAAGCCTTATTGATTTGGCTCGCAAAAATTACTCTGCTGATCATTGGAAAAAATTTGAGACGATACAAAATAATCTTAAACAAACATTACTCGACATTAAGCAAATTCTTGTAACAAAATCACAACCTCAAATAGCAGCAACAGATTCACTAACAGCAACGCATCCCGAGACGTATCAAACTTCGTCAGCAAATACAAACGAAATTGTAGCACTTTACTGCATTTTTGTTAGTCTGTTAATTCTAATTTTTATAATCCTGTTTACTTTGTATAAAAAGTTTACTTATGTCAAACGTGACAGTGACGAAGAAAGCAACCCATTAAATTCATTAACAATTTAAGACGTGCATTCCTCGATCCTGTATTCACTATACGAATTGTTTCCACTAATCACTTGTAAACCATTAATATATACGGATGTAAATAAAACAGATTTTATTTGATTCCGCGTTTTATTTCGCATGATGGGGATGCAATTTTACGTGACACCAAATATTTAAAAATAAATATTCTTTAAAATCAAAAGCAACTAACTAGCGTCTTCCGGTGAGCTTAAGAATCGAAGAAACCAGTTCAATTTAATTACGAGAGAGATGTGGACACAAAATTAATAAAGATTCAAATTGTGACCAAATACAAATAAGAAATATATAAGTATATACATAGGGTGAGTCAGGAGGCACGTACCAAATTCCAGTACATTGTATACGTGAAAATATGTTCATTTGTTTTGAAACAATGGCGTAATTACAAATAAATATCTAAACATTTTGTAATAAATGCTTAAAAACACCGCCATTGACCTCGAAACATTTTATGCAATTGTAGTATTGAAATGATTTTGAGCGTGGAAAAGATCGATTCAGATAGTGGCTACGTCATATGTGATAAGGAGCGAAAAAAAAAACTATTATTTAAGTAGCATTAACTCGAAAACAAATGAAACCTTGGATCATTTACAAGAACGCTAGTTGATAGTTTTTAGCGGCGCTAAAACTTAAAAACAAAAAAAAGTCGGTTAAAAACAATCTCACTTCTAAAATTTAGTCCATTCCTCCCGACTCACCCTGTATACATGAAAATGTATTCATACATGAAAGCGAAGGCAAAAAAAATATTATGCTTAGAGCGTTCAGGATAGAGAAGGTTCTCCCATTGCTGCATTCTTGGAGACTTGGAGGCGTTCTCCGTGCAAAGAGTAAGCTATATAGGTTGAAATTATTAGCATCATTTTAAGTAAGGTAAGTTCCCATATCAGCACAGGTTGAAACAACATTTATAGATTCAACTACGATTCTAGGGAAACTATATCAATACAACTGGAATAATAATTACTGGAACCACAGATTCCGAGTAAGGTAGAACCATATTGTAATTTAACTCGGCTCTCACAAGCAATACATTGTAAAGTATTTATTGCCCGTGCTTCATATTAATCGCGGATGAAATTTATTGATTACGTCCGGATAAACACGGCCGTAAATCTGATGTTATCATTTATTGCCGTTGTACGGCCATAGAGTATCCATCGGCAGGCAAGGAGCAATTGGAACTCCGCTAATGCTGCCGTCGCTGTATGTCTTGGATCGTTGTAAACATTGCCATAATTACATAAAAAATCAGCATTACACGTACAACATGTGTACATACACGAGAATAGAATATACAATTGTTTTATTTCCGTCGCGAATCTGAAAAGTTGGTCCTCGTATTCAAGTCTCTCACGTAACTAAACACTACGACGATAACAATTCTCGCTAGCAAAATAGTCTGAATTGGTCGTTTAATCATCAATTAATTCTTATAAAACTCCTTTCTTTGGGCTAACTTTAATAAAACACTTATTATATCAGCAGTTTAATGTATTATGTAATTATGACTGTACACATAAAAGTTAGCTAAATATGCTTACCTTAATATGAAAGAACTTGGCATATTCGAAGAGAAAGAAATATTTCTGAATCTGAACAAATACCCTTGACGCTAAAACATCTCAATATCAATGAATTTATTGCATATCATTTGCAATTCTAATTGGGAAGTAGGGTAAATCACAGATCGAAGAATAGACGCGTGTAACTTGTCGACGCCAAAATTTTAGCCTCAGAAAGCAGTAAACATTTTATAACGGTCCCTACATTCATTTGTGGTGGGAAACGCGTTGCTTTCCATTCTTGCGACCGGCAGTTAAATGTTACCAGTTTTCCCTAAATTATTTTAATTTCATTTGGTCCCCTCTGTTTTGAATGCAACTAGCCCCTCTAAAAGTAGTTGCTCTAGAAAATCTACAACCGGTCTTCTCTGTTTTTTAAGTTAAACCTAGTCGTCTTTTTATTTAAGACAATCGCATACCAACGAAATATGTTAAATGTTTTTTATTCGACGAATCGGAATACAACAACAGCGAGCACAAGATGTTTACATCGCGTCTACAACGACAACACAGATGTTTTTTAATTTTTTTTTGTCATAACCTCAGGAGCCTCCTGTATGTAAATTGCGAGTGCAAATGGTGATTCGGGAGTGTACCCTCTAAGAAAATTTGATCCTAACTCTACCAATCAGACGCAGGCCCTCTTATCACTGGACCAAGAAGCCGCGTGTTAACAGGAATTACAAAGAAACTCAACGAGATATTCTACAAATGGTGTGCTTTTACAAATTTTATGTAGATCCTGTATTTTCTAGATAAATAATAAGCCATCAGCATCTACAAGCGAAGTGGCAACAGAATTAAAATTGTATGGGGAGTATGGGGGACTTTACATCGAAATAAGAACTTTAAGTTACCCATAAGGTAATTTAAGGTTCATATCTCAAAGTAATCCCTGAGAATAATGGCTCTTTCTCAAAATGTCATAACATTTTGCGAAAAAACGTTATTAGTTTTGGCAGCAAATCTTATTAACAACAGGATTTCTAACTAATGCGACAACTGAAAAATGGTAAACCTATCCATTTAAAGAACTTCCTGTGCTCCCTTCGAAACTTAAAAATAGGATCGGCCATTTGTAAATCTAATTTGATTTATTAAATCAAGTGCATCGATTGTTCTGGTTGTGATATTAGTCAAACATCCCATCAGTTGAGCAATTCACAAGAAACAGACGACTAGCAGGATATCCCATTCAAACCAGGAAACCGTGCCGGCAATGGAATCAGTTAATAAGTTTTTTATTCATTGTAAATACCCGATCGAACTGTACAGGATCTGACATTTAGAATATAATTTCTCATATAATCATATAGAAAAAATTATTTCATTCAATACATCAATCAACCTGTTCTACATTTAATATAACAAAACGTTTGTAAGTAATGTGACCATTGGCTTTAATTACCCGATGCACAAAAAGATGGTCGGCGTGTGGGCCAGAGCCGCCCGCCCTTTTATAGGAATAATTCCAAGCGTTCGTGTGACCGCCACGCGTATACCTTGAAAGGGTCCCGTGTAGATAATATTTCTGGTTTTCGGTCAGGTAGATTGTGCGTACTGCCTTCATTTTAAAACGATCCAACTTGAATATCTTGATAATGAAAACAAAAACTTGAATTGACTCAGACATGTCGGTATTTATTCGTAGAGGGAAATTTTTTGAACTTTAGAAATTACTATTTTTACAATTTTTCCAACCCTGCAAAATAGGCGTTTGTTTCTGCCGTTTGAGCTAAATCTTTTTCCGCCGAGTCATCTTTTCCTACTCGGAAATAGGAAAGAATCGCTAGGGGCTAAATCCGGCGAATATGATGGGTGTGGAAGCAATTCGTATCTTAACTCATCGACCTACTTATTTTTCTTCAATAACAACCCCCTCTTAATAATTAGTTTAATATAAACTATCAGGAGGAGCTAATATTAATGTTTCTTATCAGAAGTCAAGATTTCAGCTGCGTATCAATATGATACAAGACATGGCTGCTCAGTCACATAAGGCTGCTTTATTTGAGAAAATCAATATAATAAATTTCAATAAAACAAATAATGGAGATTATTTAAACAATGAAATAGCAACTCTCACCAGTAAACAAGTCCAATGTTACATGTTTTATAAGATTCTCTCATATTTAGTTGCTGTCGATTTCCTCAAGCGGTCAATTCATATCAATAATTACATATTTGTTGCAACCTGTACATCTGCATGAATTGTGTTTTGAATATTAAAAAATCCCAATTCTACTTACGCGTCGTCGCAGTCGAAACGTTCTTCTAGATGGAATGACCGGTTGTGTGTATTTTAAATGATCTTGTACGAACCTTGCGTGCAGACATTCAACCTACATGATGGGACTACCCCCCAAGTAGCTCAGCTTCGACCACTCGACTTCGCGATACTTAATGAACTAATATTAACGGCGGTTGATTCAGTGCACATGTCATTAAGATGATGTATCATTTGCATGAACAGTATAGTCACAGTTTTTGCTGCTTACACAGTTCGCCTTGTGAGCAAATATGTTGCTTTTATTACATTTAGAGATCTGTATAGCAGACTCGAAATATTACGCATTCTTCAATTACAGCCAAATTATGTTGTTTCTATAAATAGAGATCTTTTATTGGGCGGTAGCGAACCTAAGCTTGTAATAGGGTTAAAGGGAGACCAAAACCATACTGTCCACCAGTTAGCACTTTCACTAATTACTCACAACGATACTTCTTTAACTTCAAATAATATGGGTTTGAATAAAGATAAATGACCGAAGTTACAAACACTACATTGTCATTCTAAAGCTAGATCTTTGGGATCTAATCTCCTTTCTGCCGAGGTAATGGAATTTAATTGTTGGCATTTGTATAAGCTGCTGACGCAACGCACCACATGTTCTTATCGATCTCTATCATAATTTGTAAATTAGCAATTTTGTTTTTACTACGAGCGGGAAATCTCGGAAGAAAAGAATAGTTCTGACGCGAAAGAATTTATCACGAGCATAGTTCTATCCGAGGGCCCATTGACCTCGAACTTTCCTTCCGTTACCCAATCTACCAGGCTATCAGCCGCTCCCTAGAGACGCCTAATCCTCACTCCTGAATGACGCGACGCCGAACGTATAGGTCGCTGTGCTGTCAGAGTACCTTTATGTATATTATATGTTTATGTGGTTTGCACGCTGGAGTTGTTCGGGATTTATTCCATTTATATTTATATTTGCCATAAACTGGCATGTTGTAGCTCTTATCCGTCTAAGAGCCTTACGTTACGGGGGCGAGAAGGGTTCTTTCACGGGCGACAATAATTTTGAGTTCTACAACCCGCAATAGAGCCTCGCCTTAAGATTTCCTTTGGTTTTTTCTATAAGAAAATTATAAGTCGGAGAGATGCTCAATTCAATTCATGATTGGCAGAAGCAGGAATAATAAAATATTAATCAGAAACGCAATACACTTTTACGGTACTATCTATACGGGAAACAGAAATAATCGCGTAATTTCCTGTTTAAGTGACAAAAACTTGATTGCAACATTGACTGCAAACTAATGTGCGAGATTGAAGATACGCATTCTTTTTTTCTCACTGTAATTCAAAGTACTTATTTTGGATTTCCGCGTGATATTTATGATAATATCAACGAAAAAGAACTAACCAGCTCTTACGCGGTGACCGTTTAAAAAACATCGGCCGTTGTAAAAAAGTGCAAATTTATTCAAATGTCTGGCAATAAATACGTTTAGTCGGCGTTAATAAATCAATGCCCCGTTTACCGCGGCGGACCACTTCCCACCGCGTACGCAGCTTTTTGTTCCCGGCTTTTTTACGAATCCTTTCTGCGATTAGCTCAAACGTCTGCTGCACCTGCAGCTGCAGGTAGCAGGCACGAAAAATAAATATCGGAACGGGCGCGTAGGCCGAAAACATTTTCCCATCGGCACTTGCATCACGCCCAATAACATCAGAATGCTCCCGAGAATATCCTTGAATAGGCAGAAATCTAAAGCATTATCTCGTACTTTATCTTCTAACATCGTCGCTGTTCGAGAATCGCAAAAAGGTGTTGCAAAACAAGATATCTTTCTCAAAATAACTGCGCCCCAATTGAATATGTATTGAATTTCAACTATAGTGAATAATCTAGTCTAAGGTTTTGATTTAACAAACTTAGATAAATTTTATTTTTACAAAGATCAAATGAAACGTTTGAATTATTTTAAAGGTTTACATCCATATCATAGAAGGAATAGGGTGTTCTAGTAGCTCTAGCTAAATTGTAGTCACGAATTCCTACCTTCTTCCCTAATTATATGTAAATAAAGCTAATTACTCCCAAATTTGTTTAGTTTAGTTTAAGCGAGGTATTGTAAAGTTGTCTAAATTCCATTTTCTCGTCTATTATCTTTGATAATGGTAAAAACGAACATTAATTTCTTTGTATTCTATTTTCCCATTTTCTATAACACAACAACGGGAAGTAAAGTTATATTATCTATCAAGTTTGTCAATGTTTACGTTTATGTAAGTGCCGTAAATGTTGAATGAATTAATTCGTGTTTTAATCACAAACAACTAGTACCCAACGAACTCTTACTTTCAAATAAAAAGAAACACCTGGAGCTTTTAATACCTTGTGTAGCGCTTGGAAAAGCTATTGTTACAATTTTTATTTTTTACAATTTATTTACAATTTTAAGCCTAAGCAGCAACTTACGGAATCAATTAGATAAAGAAAGAATTAATATATATGATTTATGAAGGATTACGGAGTGTAACATTTAGTGCGCTAAGGAAAATACACAACAGCTTTTGCAAATATTTCTTTTTTAATTTTTGAATCTGTAAGATTGTTAATGTCAGAATATTTTATTTACTGCTATCATGGTAACGAAACTATAGCAGAAACCGTTTGCATGCAATATTTAATTACGGGACACGTGTTTAACTGTAACCATCTCATTTATTTTCAATATTAGCCATATACAAAAACGTTAGCAACGTAAATTTCCTATACGGTAGATACAGAAAAAATGTATGGTGCTATTAAAAAAATTACGTTTATAGTATTAGTATTTAATATTGAACAACCTGTATATTTCAAGATCGTTTTAATATCACGTTTAGATAAAGCCAAGTATATAGTTTAATCTCGTAAGCATTAACGTTAGAATGAATTTCCATTTCCGATATTTTGGTAATTCCTAAATATCTGGAAACCTATTAAAAAAAAATTTCTAGATGGATGTATTAATATACAGGCTATTCCGTTTAAAATAATGAAGTATGAGGATTACGTTGTACAGACGGAAATATTTCTGAAAGCTACTTTATGATGTTTATTATGTTGTCGTTGCCATGTTTACCGGGTCTAAACAAACATTCTCTCTTGGTCGATATCACGTCGATATTTTTCATAAATGATAAGTGTTGCGTATTCATATAAACCAAAGCATATAGACATAATATTACAAGTCAAATAATAATTAATTCCGTGAATTACGTATTTAAGCGATAAACTCTTTCGGACGATTTGTTCGTAAATGCATTCTACTAGCTCTATTTAGATGTTGATTTGTTACATTTAATTGAAAATATGGCGTAAACAGAATTTGATAACAATAAATACTAAAAATAATTTGTGCTCTAGGAACTGAGATTTGACCGGAACTGAGTTTTTCGCCTAGCTTTTTGAAGTAGTATTATCGACATATCGGCTTTTCGGCAAAGAAAAGTTAATTGAATCACTTGGCAGTTATTTCAAATGTCTTGAATGAGCTTTTTCCACAATGTTGTTAAAAATTTTCCTTCGTAATTATAAAATAAACGGATACAGTTACGTGATCGTATCTGATTTTTTTTTAATTCTTTAACTAAACGTGTTACGAATATTTTAAGAATTTGTAGTGAAGAAAATAAATAAATAAATATATACACTGCCGTTCAGTGAAGTTCGGTCATACAATAAAAATCTATTATATCACACTGTATACAATTATTAATACATAAAATTAGAAAAATATTAAGCATACACTCTTTTCTAAGGGATTAAAGCCATAAATTATTATGTAAAGTAGAAATATTACGACAACCACAATAAAGTCCCTTTTATTATCATTCCAAGAATTTCTCGGAAGTACCGATCTTTTGAAACGGGTCGTTTGGGGATTATTAACGAACAATACATTTAGGAAATATACCGTAGTATCACTCTTGTTTATTTATCACAGGCGTAAAGATATAAATTTGCTTCATTTTACTGTTAAACGTGTGTTGGTGTGCATCTGTCGTTTTTGCGCGAAAGTTTTAAGAAAATTTACTTCAAAATGGCACGTGGCAAGCCTACCGGTGTAGAAAAACGTTCACGCATTATTACGCTGTTTGAAGAAGTATATTCGGGGCGACAAATTGCTGAAAATAAATATGAAAAGTTCAACAGTAAACGACATCATAAAGCGATATCGGACAACTGGAACTATAGAAAATCGTGTTCGTCCTGGAGCATCTAGGAAAACAACAAAAGTTGAAGATTTGAGAATTGTATTATTAAGCAAACGCAATAGAAAATTAACAGCGCCACAAATAGTAGCCGAAGTCAATCGCGGCCGTGAAGAACAAGTTTCGGCGAGTACGGTAAAACGTCGACTTCAACAAGTGGACCTTCATGGACGCATTGCCATTGGAGTGACGAGTCAAAGTTTGAGGTTTTTGGACAAAATCGACGAGTTTATGTCCGAAGATCTAAAACCGAAAAGTGATCCCGAAATGCATTGTGCCTACAGTGAAGCAAGGGCGTAGTTCTGTGTTAGTGTGGGGATGTTTCTCCTTTGCTGGGACCGGGATTTATGCAGAGTGCAGGGTGTAATGAGGAAGGAAAATTATTTTGCAATACTCCAGAATCATGCAGTGCCATCAGGATTGCGTATAATAGGCCGTAACTTTACATTCATGCATGACAACGACCCAAAACACACTGCGTTAGTGTGTAAGAACTATCTAAGGGAGCAAGAAGAACAGCACACCCTGAAAGTAATGACATAGCCCCCACAAAGCCCAGATTTGAACCCTACAGAGTTGTTGTGGGATGAACTGGACAGGAGGATCCGAAAAATATGCGCAACTTCACAAGAACATTTACGGAATATTCTGCAACATGAATGGATTAATATTCCACAATCCGTTTTAACAAAACTTATCGAAAGAATGCCTAGAATAGTTCGAGCGGTGACTAACAGCAAAGGAGGTTTTTTCGATGAAAAAAAAAATAATGTTAAGTATGTTATATTTGGCCAGAATAACTTTTTATTTATTTATTTTCGTCTTTTTTACCTGTACATACAATAAAATTGCATTTTGCTTTTAGTTTCGTTTGTTTCTGTAACCTTTTCATGTTTTTTACCAACCGACCGAACTTCTCTGAACGGCAGTGTATATGTATATATATATTTATTTATATAATAATACTATTAATATAAAATACAAAGTTAGAATGATGGTAGCAAGGATTGCGGGGTTGTTTGGCAAACAACACAAAAGTATCAATATGCTCCGCGTCACATATGTTTAATTGATTAATCCGAGATTAATTTCGAGGATACGTCGATCCTCATTTTCGATCTAGGACTAAAAATCTGTATCCTCGAAACAGCTGTCCCAGATCAATCGACTAAACATATGTGGTGTGCCGATACTTTTGCGTTGTTTGACAAAGTTAGAGCATATCCATTTATCATCCTTCAAAAATAAATTATTACAAAATTAATTTGTAGATTTTTTTTATTATATCAGCTGGTTTTAAGGATAATATTTGTTACATTTTTATTTTTGTCTCCCAGTAAGGAATTTTGGAAATAAACATGACATCATCAACCTAGCAATTGATAAAATTTAAAAATATAATTAATGAAAAATCTTTCAACGGCGAAGCTCAGCGTAAATGCAAATATATCAAAGCATAATTTTATATTTGACTTTGAGTCTATCAGACATTAAAGTAACCTGTGCCTAAGTAAATCTCTAATCGAAAGATATTATTTAATATATATATTAGATAAAGTTTAAGAATTCAAATTGGAATTCAACGGGTGAGTCGTATTAATTACCCAGAAGTAGACGATCTTCAAAAAGAAACCACATAAACATAACGTTTACAAAGTAGAACTTCGATATATAAGGTTAGTTTTCGTTTAAATTTCTAAAACTCATTCAGAAACTAATTTATTTCCTCAAATCACATCTAAATTACCGAATTCTACGATCCTACATTTTATCTATATACGTTATTTCCGAAAAGCATTAATTTCTAAACTTTCTCAATGTAAGCGTAAAACATTGGAATACTTGGCGTCCGTGTCAATATAAGGGTCCTTAAGTGCTAATATCAAAATATTAAAAAAAAAGTGTTAGAACAGAACAATTACATTTTCTTGGCAAACATTTATTATCGCTCTAGAAAAGAAAGCTCTCAACATAAAGAAGATAAAAATTATTCAAAAAATGTATTTAATGAACATTTAAATGATACAAAGGCGCAAGAAATCTTGAAAATTATCAGCAATTAATCCCGCACATTCTTTATGGGTTTCATATCCTCATTCGACGCACCACAGCATATTAGTTGGATAATCCTCATAACGAGCCAACAACACAGCCCCATTTCTTTTCAGTGCCTTTGAAGAAGGTTAGTCGATTTTATAAAGGAATACTTTCTTCGATTAAGAAGACATTTCTCTTGATTTCCGCCTCCTGTCTTGTAACGCCAATCTTTTTAAACAGATTAGGCGTTGACAAAATTTTTGAAAACGGATATTCTGATAATGCAAGTCTCACGAGACCAAGTGATCATGTGAATCATTATCCACACACCCCATCACGCAATTTATTGGACAATAACCGCTCTGATAACAAACTTGGAGTAAATGCCTTAAATGATAGAATACCTTTGTTGTAAAGACAAATACTGCTAGCTTTAGAAACAGGTAATAATTAAAAAAAGGTACAATGACGCCTTTTGCTGCTAAAACCTGTTGTTGATAGTGAAGCATTAGACGATACTCATCGTAAATTTCAGAAACGTTGTTTTTTTAAAGCCTTGTGTCAATCGCTCGTTTTATTTTTTGGAGCGAATATCAACGATGCAGCGGTTAAGTTTCTGTGCTCTAACCGGATTTATCATCTGTCAGCTGCGCTTAGAAATTGTTGGATGAACTAACTCCAATTCGGTATCACCATTTTAGTACGGTAATGTATGCTTTCCTCAACATGTCTGTATATATATAGAGATCTTCTGAAAAACTTCGGAGTAAGGAGCGAATGCTTATCCGCCAGTCTGATTGGGTAGTTTTCTTATACTTTAGCTAGAATTGCCTTTGTGTCTGGATTTCTTAGAGATGATTTTTCAATGAATCCAATACTTTAAACGACACATCATTTATCGCAGTACATAAGCAATGTAGATACCCTAAAATAAGTTAACTAAATAGTTTCTATTTCACTCGTGTATAACAAAAAGCTTGGCCGGTAACGCAAATGTTTTTTTTTTATGAATACATTGTTTAATATGGAAATTATATATCTCAATCGAGTTAATTCCCTTTCCAACGCAATTATAAACGTATCAACCTAATTTTGCAATATATTGACATTTAAACGTAGATACCATATAACTTGATAAACGACATAACCTAAAACACCTTCTGATTTATTATATTCTTATGCACCTATCTGAACGCATTGCTATTTTTCTCCAACAGGTATACAAGAACCACACATTCCTTCGGTGGGTTGGCACTCTTGTTCAGCGAATAGGTAAAGTCCTAGGAATTTTTCGTACCCAATCTAACGCGGCTAAATACGTTGTATACATTACAATAATTAAACGCAGGTAGGTAAACGGCTGTAAACACTTTCACTTAATCCATTATTATTATTTCTATCGTTCCGTCTATCCTCGTTGGTAAATGAGTGGATTTGTTCGCCGATTGGACTATCGTTGGTAGGTAGCCCGAGGAGGACCCGACATTTCGCCTTCGCTTGCTTTACGGCGTCGAGCGTGTTGGGTGTGGCCACAATTATAAACCGGGTAATTAATATCGGCCTCCTCTGATCTGTTCGCATTTAACATTGTTTACGACGTTCGCTAAGCGATCGTGCAAATTGCTTCTATTGGTCGGCATCGGTTTCTTTCTGTTACGGTAGAGAGAAACTGTCTCCCTTTCGATTTGAATTATGCGACAGAACCAGTTCATCGATATTGAGAGATATTAAGCTATTCTGCGAGATTGTAATTTTAAACGTCTCTGTTGTAATCCGATGTGGAAATGTATCCAACGCAATATTTTAATTATACCAATTTAATTATGGTTATCACCAGCTTGTGATGCAGGCGTGTTACATGATTTTACGTCTTAATATTTTTCATACTGTCCCAGCACAGAAGCAATATATCATTCCATATGTAGTATTAATATTTTATATCATTCTTTAAGAGCATATTGGACATGTTCAGTCAAAGAATCGTTCGAAATGGGTTGCACATGGATTAAATGTTTTGCAATGCTGTTCTTTTGATAATATAAGGGTAAACTTCAACTATTCGCTCATAGCCATACATTTACGCGCATTATATGAGGTAGAGAAGTTACATGGGAATTATAATCAGTTTAACTAAGAAAATTAACCAATCCGGAAGAAGTAAAACATTCTCTTCTATTACACTCAGCAAAACGATTTATTACCATTACAAATTTAATACAAACTTAATCGTTATGAACATGCGAACGAAATGGCCGTACCCACACAGGCACACTCCTTTACCCGCACGTAGCATTGTACGCAACCTGCACGTCTACATACAGTGCACAAATGAAAATAGCGATCTTAGTTGGGAACCAGTCGCACTAATCTTCGCGAAATCGACTTGTTCCCCGTATCCTATGCGGTACATAACTCAGTGTCCGCTCCGCCTGCCATTTTTTCGCGTTGCCTCGCCATACCGCTAATATTTTGATAAGGTATCCGCTTCGCGAACGTGCAAACTGCAACCGCAAAGGTCGCAAGGTGTATCGCCTGATGGAGTAGCAAACCTACAGTCAATTATCTAAATGTTTATTTTAACTTTCGCAACCATACGTACCGAGACGTGTACGTACGTGTGTTATTAATGGCTCTTAAAGTACTATGGCATGAAGCAAGGAAAGCGATACTCAATAAAAGGGAGCGCAAGGAAAAATTACCTTGTCATTCGCGGTTCATTTTCAGATATCTATGCCTTAATTCGTGCCGTCTATATAATGTCGAAAATGGCATAATTGTCTCGGGACAACTAAGTAGGAAGGAAATGTTCATGTAGAAGGGAGCTTTGCAGTGTCGACATCTTAAAGATATTTGAAAATTTGACAAGAAGCTTGGTAATTTTTTTATCATTTATGAAATATAACTAAAGATGATGCTAACATAGTTCGTGGTATTGATGGAATCACTCATGGCAAAAGCTGTGTGAGGAAAGAATAATACATCTTCTAACGCCATCTAGTACTAAGAGATACACGCCCGCCGTCTAGAAACCAACGACAAATAATCGGGTACAGTTCCTACCTTTCGAGCAACCCTTGGGCTATTAATAAGTGGTAGCACAAAAAGTGCCCTTCTGGTATCTGCCAATGTAAGTGATAAAAAAATACCCAAAATCAGTTACTCTCTCCGAAAGAGCTATAACCAGCAGATTCAATGAGCACATTAGGTGCTACAGATACGGATGGATAGAATCATCAAGTGTAATGCAACATATAAACGAAGCCAGGCGTAAAATTAAATAAGGAAACCGGAAATTGATTAGGAAATAATATATACTAAATTTTAGATCAACAGTTAGGTGACTCAAACGCATATTTTAAGATTCATGTGAGTACTTACAACGAGACCCCGCAAAAGACCAGAACTGATCAGGATAATAAATTGAATTATGTTGAATAGTTCTACTATAATTATCAACATCTTATTTAATTACTTGACGGGATCTCCCAAAATCACAAGCTTAAATAATGCAAGTCATTGGAATCCTCTTCGTAGAATACGACAACCATGTAAACTTAACTTTTCGAAAAAGAACGAAAACGTACAAGGAAGATAGATAGTAATACGATAACCGTAACAATAATAGTTCTCCGAGGATAACATTAATACACGTTTAAACAAACCAATAGTTCAATCTTTACTTTGCGCAATACATACTTCCTGATCGATAGAGCGATTGTCTTATATTATATATAATGGCGTCAATAAATTACTAAAGGAACAGGAAAAGCTTAATGATCATGTAAGTGAAATAAAGTGTCAAAAATGGAGACACGGCCGAAAGCGATTGAAAGAAATAGTTGATACAACGACGAAGAACAAGCTCTAGCAATCCAACAAATAGATTGATAAGGTAATAGTTAGGTTGTAGATGTAGGAAATACAAAGCCGCATTTACCACCAATAAATTCACAATCGAGCGGAAGGATCTCTCCTCTAGCTCATCGCGTCTGTCGACCTGCATACAACGTAACATGCATGATACAAGAGTGTTACGTTTTGATAACGCAAGAGAATGCCGGTAGGGTGTACGTACCATGTACGGGCGCTGATGTCGTCGTGGGATTCTATTCTTAAGTTAGCCTTCACGTTCGCTCCATTGGATGTGACCGGAGGCAAAATCAATAATAATAAATTTCAAGAACAAGTAGTACAATCAGCTACACATAAAACACTATCTGAAAATGATTTCTTCGGTAACGCTGGCTTGTGGCCGTCGCCGATCTCCTATTATCTAACGTGACGTTGCACATAGTGATCCTCACTCTCTCGCTTGTCCTTTTTTTTTCTTTCAAACGGTAATATTGTGACCCGACCGGGATGGATAATTATTAATAATGAGATTGTTCAATCAATATTTTGATGATAATTTGATATCGCGGTAAGAGTTCATCACACGGTCATCACAACGATTAGACGTACTCTACACAGATTGAAACTAAAAATCTGGTAATTTGCGGATCAAATTCACGAAAGTCGTAGAACCGAAAATATAGAATAAACACGATCGATTGCGTCGCCAGTTAAACGTGGTCGCTGATAACAGAAAAAAAAAATAAAAAAGAGAGCTGTTTTAATTAATTAATAATAAATAACAGCAACTCTCTCTGTTACTTATTATTAACGCTTATAGAAGAAAGCGATTTCTAGTCCAAAATTAAACTTAAATACACCATTTAATGTTAGAATTTTGAATTTTTATGCTTTTAAGTTGAATCCACAAAAATTGACAATAAATCCTGATAATATAGATGGTGCACTACATGCTGTACTTTGATAACGAACTCATAAATTGAAAATTAATAAATGAAATTATTATTTCAATATCTCACAATCATGCGGTAGGCCATCTGCGCAAACCCTTTGTTTTAAAACACCCCACAAGAAAAAGTCCACCAGCGTAGTAATCAGTAGCTCCACGAAAGCTCTACGAAAAGTAATTAAAACAAATCTTCCCATCCACCTTCCTCCGAAGCAATTTGTCAACCACTGCCGTACCAGAAATGTGGAATGTGCAGGGCTACCAAAAAATTTAACATTGCATTTTTGGCTCCAAAGTATCAAGAAAGAAAAGTTCAATCGTTTCTCTTCACCTCCATTTTCAAGTGTATGTTGAGGGCACGACTTCGCTCCTGGTGACCTATTCCTCCGAAGATTTGACACAATAGAGGTGGACGGTGCTGAGCACATTAGAAAACAAGGCTAGCAAAAACATTCCTTTCATGGTAGAGGCGCTGCAATCGGAGTTTACACCACCGATGCGACTATTGTGAAGGTAAGAGAGCTTGATGAGATCCTGTTTTTTTTTCGTTTTATTTTATTTGTGCGTTGCTTATTTACTTATGCATAAAGGAAAGCATGCGTAAATTGGTTTAAAAAGTATATTAAAACTTACTATTACTTTGCCAGCCCTCAATATCTGCCTTCACGCCTTCGTGGGATAAGAAGTAATGACATGTTGCAATAGAATTCACGCTATGTGCATTAATAGATATAATGTCTTGGAAAATTAACATATTTATCCAATTAAATTCGCGACTGCTTACAATTTTATTTAGTACGGCTGCAATGAGGTAATGAATATGCCGGCGGTTATTATGCATAAGGTTTTAATTGCGATTACTTGAATTACATTTTTAAAATAATTTTACTTAATAAAACCAATTAACTTTTCAGTCATTAATCAATAAAGTGAATAATTCACCAATTTACATTCGCATCGATACTTTGAAATTAATAAGCTTTACGTGATGACTAAGCACATACATATTTACTTACATAGGTATGTAAGTACCTTGCCAACTTGCAGAATCTTCACTGTTTCCTCGGATCCACCAAAGAAGAAAAGTTATAGACTTTCGTTGAATACTTGTAACGAGTAGATGAAACAAGAAACGGTGATGCTTGTTTTTATAAAGTTGGCGCAGAATTTTAATTAAAATAACTCGAAAAGTGATTAAATTATTACGGTAAACGTTAAACCAAGGCCGACGTAATATGGTTTTTTGTATATTCGTCGCTTACTTGAAAGAAAGAAGACGCGGACATTGTAATTCTTATAAAACGTAATTGACTGCTTCCACGCTATAATAATGATATAACGCACTTCTTTTTGTTAGAAGTATAATCTGCTACGGGAAATTGTCTAGCCCCCTTTTGAAGGTTCTTTTTATATTTATGTTCAGTCATAGAGGAGAAACTAGTTACAGATGCATGCAACTGACAATGAGTTGCTATTAACAAGTAAATCTAAGGTGGTTAAAAAAATGCCGGGATAATCTCATCTTCCGTAATCTCGTTACAGGTTTAAAGAGCTAATCTAGAATGAAGAAAGCATTAGCAGTAAATAATTAAATAATCGATGATAACTCCGTGTGCGGTCATATTTCGAAAGAGGAATAAAACAGGTCCTTTTTCTCACAAAATTCGCGGTATATTAAATAGTCAATAAATTGCGACCGGTTTCGTGCATTCTCATGCAAGAATATGGATGGCAAATAAAAAATTTTGCCACAATTTTAAATTCATTAAATGGTAAAATAAGTACAAATCCGGAAGATCATCTTCACATATACACCCACTATCGTCAGCCCTCAAAACAACACTTCTCGATGAATCTCTTCGAAATCTTGATAGATTAGTGAATTTAAGAGTGGCCGAGCATCCATGTTTAATGAGGAGCGCCCAAGTCCTGCCATTGAGATGACTATCGACTATATAATCAATAAAGATCGTGATATCGTGTTAGCAGACGATGAAGATGAGACAGATTGCTAATATGGTAAGCAACTCAACTGAACGTGACAAAACGCCATTCACGAAAAATTAAGTATAAAAGAGCTATCGAAGAGATGGATGGCGCGTCTACTACGTGTGGTAACTTCAAAGCAACGTTTGGACATGTTTAAATGCAATACAACTCAGTTCCTGTGGCGTCTTGCGACATCACTACACGCTAGAAATCAAAATCAGTGAGCAAAATATTTTTTTTCGGGCGAACGTGGAAGTCAAGACGATTCCATCAGCCAAAAAAATAATGGCGACGATTTTTTAATTATTTGAGGAAAGAAAGAATAATCACAGGCCAGCAGTGCACTGATTTATTGAACCAATTCAACGATCAACTAAAGCTGAGGAGGTACCATCTAGCAAAAAAAAAAAGATAACACCCCGGCAATTGCAATAGCAGTTACAATATAAATTGGTACCCCATCCATTATGTTGTTATAATTAAATTAATTACGATGCTTAACATTTATTTAAAATATAATCTGCCGATTCTAGATAAATAATAGATAAATAACGTAATTTTCATTCATCTTCTTCAATATACAACTATATCTTTTCCTAATTCTAATACCAATCGTATGTCAATAAATATCGAACTATCTAGCGCAAATGATCGTATCTCGGCAACGATAACTCAAACGGACGATTAAAAAATCGTGCGGAGTATAAAGAAGCAAACGGCACCTTCTAAATATAACCTTCAAAATTTCATAATTGCACGGCCACGGGTTAAATACAGACCAGTCACGGCAACCTATGATGCATTGTACTAAATAACAACCGTACGGAAGACACACGAAGTCATTTTTCAAATCGGATGCCGTTCCAACGGGCAAAACGTGCAATTTGCCCATAACCATGCAAGTACGTTGGTGGGTGCGTAGCGCCCTATGTAACCCGACCGTGACGCAATCGCAGCTAGAAAGGCGTAATTTAAGCGCGAGACCGAACTGCCGAATTTTGACATCGACGGCGATTCGCCCAAGGCCGCTTTCGAGAAGTATCTTTATTACGATATCCGCAGAATTTCGAATGGATTGATGTCATCATCGCCGTAATCGGATAAAGCTAAAGGTAGCTAAACTATTTTCCGTTATTAAAAAATCATAGCTTCAAGACATTTCTACGTATATGACTTATTATTGTTCCTTGTTATGGTCGATAGCGAAATGAATTGAAAGAGGCAAATTTCTTAATCATGTGGGCAGATTTGTGTTTAATTTTTCCTACGGTACATAGAGGCTGTCCCAACCTACTGGATTTGCGCTTTTCTATCTTAGTAACATTTAATTCATTGTTAATTTTTACAGGAAAAAATACAGTTTATCACCCATAGTTAATGAATGTATTCACAGTACACAACAACAATTCAAAACATTCGCAAGATCGATAAACAAATCCGCCTTTCCCAGATTACAATCATAAGTGGTTAATAATATTTTTATAAATGAATTATTTTATATCGCAAGTATAAACAACAACGTAAACTTACAACAACTTTTATCTTTTCATTGGCAACATTTATATAATCAAGCACATTTACTAAAAATCCGAAAGATAAACCGAAAATGGAAGAAAGATAGGGAATTTATTTTAATATTGCTCAAACGAAAAAGGCGATAGGCACCAGATTTAAGGAACATATCAGGTGTTATCGCTTCGTTAGATTAGATTCGTCAAGTGTAGCCCAACACACAAAAATTTGATGAATAAAGAGAACGGATCGTTGTCGTACTCAGTTCTATTCGATTTATTGGGGTAAGGCTTGCACATGTTTTATGTCTCGGGCTACAATGACAACAGACCCTTCCGTCTATCTGTCCGTATTTTTTCGCACGTCTTAGTTTTGAGGTACGCAGGCGGTAAAATAATATTTTTTAAGATAATATTTTTTTTTAATATTAATATTTTTTTAAGATAATACGTCGTAAATATTGATTTAAATATTAACATTATAATGTAAACATGTCTAGCAAAATATTTATTTTTCAACGATCAAAGCTTCAATTATATGTTAAACGATGTAATCTTTGAGACGAAAAAAAAAGCAGGCGCCGTGTTAATAAGTGAATAATGTTGATAAGCTGACATTGAGAGAGTTAAAACGCATAAACCAGCAAGGGAACTACCTGAATTTATATGATTTATCAATATAATTGTGAAAGTGGAAGTGTTGTATGTAGATAAAGTTGTAAATAACTTCAACGATATGATAAGAGGAACGTTTGTGGTACATTTTAGATAAGAACGTAACAAATATTGCGCACGTTATACTTTCTTGAAATGTCATATCCACCAATATCTTGCTTTAAACGTTTCGTGTCCAATTCTCTTGTTTAGCTTCTAAACCCCAACGTCGAATGCTATTTAAAAATGTTGTAAGTACCTATTTTATAATTAATCGTAATTTATCCGTATGGGTGCAACCCCTGCTAATACTTGCAATTTATACAACTGACGTAGATGACAGCATTAATGTCGAGCGAAGTGATAGGAGGTCAATGGTAGGTTCCTCTCAGCACTTATACACTCATTACGGGCAAAAATTCGGTCGAGAGCTCTGCTTTGGTTCCTAATTGATAACATTTCCTGGATGTGCGCGTCTTCTATCAACATCAAGCACCCTAACTACAACATTAGTACCAATATAGACACAATGCCTTTTTGAATTGGACAGTGAAACAATGTATTTGTGACTGCTTTTCTTGGCCAGATTTGGCACATTCTGCCGCTATACCGAGTTCTTTTCTAACATTCAACATAACACTACCGAAACCCTTGTTCACATAACTTTGTCTGCACATAACGTGAACATATTCATGACATTCTGAGCATTTGTGAACGTCTGGTTTCATTTTCACAAATTAGGCAATTTTTTTATTTCAACTTTCCAGATTTCTCAATAGCCACAATGCACAACGATCAAATATTGTTGAAACCATAATTCGAGTTAGCCACAACTCATTGTGGTTACTTTTGCAAGTGCCACAATACGAGTGCACTTAAGAGGCCACAACGCATTCTGGTCGATTTTTTCGCTCATGAACTGTTTTCGGGATTGAAGCCTAACATATACACATATCTTATTACCCTCTTAAAATTAGGCATTTCCTATTGGGGCTGTAGTATTAGTATTGTTAAGATTATATGTCATTTCTCCAATACCAATTTCAATTCAGCGCTAAACAAGTCATCTTATTGTTTCTCATTAGTAATAATCGAATGCATTAATCTGTTCCCTCACTCGATCTGACATCTTTTTCAATCAAACTCCGGTAACTGTCTACGGTACACGAGCAGCGATCACCTCGTACACGGACACAAACTATTAAAATTAATGGCGAAATGTTTCAGCGATTCGAAAAAATCGCATCAAACGTGCCCGCCTTGCACCAATGATTGCTGATCGAAATCTATAAATTTCTACTGAAGATCGGAGAGTAGGAAACTATTAATTTTGCTGCGATATTATTCAACTACCTCACCGAGCGGTTTACGGCAGGTTCGCCAAGTTCGTTAACACAGAAAATTACCTCACCGAGGGTCAGTGAATAAGTTAGAATTGCGTTTATGAAGACAAATGAACAGGAAAATTCTATAATAACAGTCGGGATTAAAATGTTTACATTCTTTGTTTGGATTATTGCACAATTAAAAAAGTAAAGGTTATCACCACACTGCTTCATTATGCTCCTAGAAGGGTGCTGAGTTTTGTGAAATACCCTGGAGATATTTGGAAGTACATACACTGCCGTTCAGTGAAGTTCGGTCATACAATAAAAATCTATTATATCACACTGTATACAATTATTAATACATAAAATTAGAAAAATATTAAACATACACTCTTTTCTAAGGGATTAAAGCCATAAATTAGTATATAAAGTAGAAATATTGCGACAACCACAATAAAGTCCCTTTTATTATCATTCCAAGAATTTCTCGGAAGTACCGATCTTTTGAAACGGGTCGTTTGGGGATTATTAACGAACAATACATTTAGGAAATATACCGCAGTATCATTCTTGTTTATTTATCACAGGCGTAAAGATATAAATTTGCTTCGTTTTACTGTTAAACGTGTGTTGGTGTGCATCTGTCGTTTTTGCGCGAAAGTTTTAAGAAAATTTATTTCAAAATGATACGTGGCAAGCCTACCAGTGTAGAAAAACGTTCACGCATTATTACGCTGTTTGAAGATGGATATTCGGGGCGACAAATTGCAGAAAAAATAAATATGAGAAGTTCAACAGTAAATGACACCACAAAGCGATATCGGACAACTGGAACTATAGAAAATCGTGTTCGTCCTGGAGCATCTAGGAAAACAACAAAAGCTGAAGATTTGAGAATTGTATTATTAAGCAAACGCAATAGAAAATTAACAGCGCCACAAATAGCAGCCGAAGTCAATCGCGGCCGTGAAGAGCAAGTTTCGGCGAGTACGGTAAAACGTCGACTTCAACAAGCGGACCTTCATGGACGCATTGCCATTCGAAAACCCTTATTACTTTGGGGCAACAGAGCAAAACGGCTACAGTGGGCCCGTTCTCATCTAGATTGGTCGTTAGATGATTGGAAACACGTGCTTTGGAGTGACGAGTCAAAGTTTGAGGTTTTACAGTGAAGCAAGGGCGTAGTTCTGTGTTAGTGTGATGATGTTTCTCCTTTGCTGGGACGGGAGATTTATACAGAGTGCAGGATGTAATGAGGAAGGAAAATTATTTTGCAATACTGCAAAATCATGCAGTGCCATCAGGATTGCGTATAATAGGCCGTAACTTTATGTATTTATTTTTGTCTTTTTTACCTGTACATACAATAAAATTGCATTTTGTTTTTAGTTTCGTTTGTTTCTGTAACCTTTTCATGTTTTTTACCAACCGACCGAACTTCTCTGAACGGCAGTGTACATACATTTAACTCCTGTAAAACACTTTGTTCATCATATAGTGATACTGTTAGGAGCAATGTAGTAATACACAGTGTTAAGGAATAGAATTAAAACTAAATAGATAATTAAAACATTTATTCGATAATACATCTATAGTTATACATTTAACACGTGCGATTCTCTCTAGATACTTAGCACAGGATCGGTGAATATCAATTCTATAATTAAATAAATCATAAATCTGCTTACACTACCATAGCGCTCAAAGGATTACATTCTTCGTGGTTCATTTTAGTGCTTCTGCATGACTTGAATATTGATAATAATGATAACACCAACCCTACGAGTAAGACCAGAAAAATACCGTAGGTACCGACAATTAATGCCTTGTTACATCCATTTGCAGCAGCGATCTTTTCATTAGAATTCGTAAAACTAGAGGTCATAGAAAACGAAGCATCTGTTCCATACGAAACGTTTCCGACGGTATTAGCTCCTTTGATATCTTGAGTAATATCCCGCAGTTTCGAAATCAGCATGTTGAAACTACTTCGCATTGCTCCGAGAAAGTCATTGCGATCTGATTTTAATGTTTCCGTGAAATTTCTTTGAAGTAACTTCCATTGTTCCAAGGAATACTTCCCAAGTTCGAGTTCATTAATTTTTACAGCATTCGTACTTTTTGGTGTCGTATGCACCTCTGTAATTTTATGCACAGTGTCGCTAATGCTTCGCTGTAATGTTTGAAGGAAATCCTTGTATTCTTGCGTAAAGTTTCTCCAATAAACATTAGATTTAGTTTGTTGATCAGCCAACACCAAAGATCGATTTTCTTGAACGACCAACGACTGTTGCATTATCTGTCCGATTTTACTAAAAAAACTTGTAAAACTCGTTGCCCTGGTGATCTGCTGAGGGATCGAATTGGTTTGCTATAGCTTTTGAGTCTTCCGCAGTATCCTTGCAATTGATTCCGAAGATGTTCTTTGCGTCACGTGTGTTGCCACTTACAATATCAACGTTTTTCTGTGTTAAAGTATTTGCAATATCTACCAGTGCGTTACAAGTAAATAGATTAGCATTTAAATTAATTTTTGCTAATTTTGTTAACCCTTCGTAATAAAAGTATGTTAAACGATTATCGTTTAAGTGAAGTTGTTCTAAACTTCTTAAATCGTGGAAAATTCCTTTTGGAAGTGTCGTTAAATTATTTTGACTCAGATCCAATAGTTTTAAGCTAGATAACTTGCTGAAGGTGCCAACATAGATTTCTTGAATTCCAGTGGCGGATAAGTTTAACACCTCTAGCCGTAATGTGTTTTGAAATAGATCAACTGAGGGATTTTCGGCGTAAAACAGAGGATTGTTATTTAGGTTCAAACTAGACAGAGTAGCTAGGTTATATAAGTTGGTATTAGCTCCTTTGATGTCTTGAGTAATATCCCGCAGTTTCGAAATCAGCATGTTGTAACTACTTCGCGTTGCTCCGAGAAAGTCATTGCGATCTAATTTTAATGTTTCCGTGAAATTTCTTTGATTTCTTTGTTCTAGCGAATGGTTTCCAATATCGAGTTTAGTAATGTTTGCAGTATCACAATCTTTTGATGTCGTAACCGCTCTTATAAATTTATGCAAAGTATCGCGGATATTTTGCTGTGATGTTTGAAAGAAAACTTTGTAATCTTGTGTTAAGTTTGTCCAGTAAATATCAGATTTATGTTGTTCGATCAACGCCAAAGATCTATTTTGTTGTTCAAGCGCCAACTGTTGCATTATCTGTTCGACCATACTGAAAAACTTGTAGTACTCTTTGCTCTGGTGATCTACTGAATGATCCACTTGGCTTATCATAGCTCCTGAGTCATCCTTGGTGTCCAAGCAACTGATTTCCAATATGTTCTTTATGTCGCGGGTGTTCGCCCTTATAATATCGAAATTTTTCTGTGTTAAAGTATTTGCAATATCTAGTAGCGCATCACAAGTAAATAAGTTATCGTTTAAGTTGATTTTTACTAATTTTGTAAACCCTTCATATTGAAAGAATGTTAAGCGATTATTGTTTAAATAAAGGTGTGTTAAACTTTTTAAATCATAGAAAATTCCTTTTGGAAGTTTCGTTAAATTATTTTGACTCAAATCCAACAGTTTCAAAGTAAATAACTGGCTGCAGATGCCAACATAGATTTCTTGAATTCCAGTGGCGGATAAGTTTAACACCTGCAACAGTAGTGTGTTTTGAAATAGGTCAACCGTAGGTTTTTTTTGTGTAGAACAGAGGATTGTTATTTAGGTTCAAACTAGACAATGTAACTAGATTGTATAAACTCGTACTAGAGATATCGTTTAACCTATTACAGGATAAGTCTAGGTTATTGACCTTCAATGGTTGGTTACTGGTAACCATAAATTTGCTTAACTCATTATGAGCAACATTAAAAAAAATAAGTTCGGGCACTCATCAGATAATTCAATTGCCTTTACGTTATTATATGATAGATCCAGAATTTCTAAAGACGTACAAGTTGTTGTTAAGTTAGATATGTCCGTAATTTGATTATGATCTAATAGTAACTCCTTTAGATCAGTGAAGGGGTAATACTGGATGGTACTAATGTTGTTATTTGATAAATCAAGCGTTTTAAAACTTATCGAGATGAATGACAGGATCGGCAGAACTTCCAGACCATTGCCCCGTTAAGTTTATGGATTGTAAGTAAAATAAATGCAAGAAAGTGTACGGTTCAATATTTGTAAGGTTAGATCCAGTCATGGTTATAGAGATTACATTGTCGAAGCCGTCAAATAACGCGCTGGTTAGAGATTTCACGTTGCCCGACTTCACAATGATTTTACGAACAGACTTCATGTGGTCACTTTTCAGTTCATTTGTGACCTCGTAGCAATGCATTTCGTAGTAATCATTGCAAACCTGCTGAGGATAACGAAACCTGGTGTAACTTTCTCTGCAATTTTCCTGTGCGTATAATTCATCGTGGCATCTCTGGAGCATGGATGATAAAAACACAAGTACGAGAGCAGCTGATGTGAGAGCTTTCGTGACTATCCTAAAATACGTGGTTAGTGTTAAAGCTGGGAAGGTATTTATCGACTTGTTTCGAGCAACTGTACAAGCTGTGGTGGGTACACAGGAAAATGTTTCCTAAATTTTTTTCACCTTTGGGAAGATCAGGGCCCAATTTCTTTTGATATGCAAACGTATTTATTTCTCTCGAAAGAGTAAATTATCTACCGTGAGCAAATGTTCAATATTTTATTTTATTCAGTTTAGATTGGTCGCGTTTTAAGAATGTTATCTTTCATTCCAACAAAAAGTGAACAAACAAAGAGGTTTTAAATATACATTGGATGGGGTAAAAATACATAGAGTGTAAAAAAAACAAGTTTCGACTATATGAAAATGCTCCGGTTAATGTTGGCTTCCCGAACACCCTGTATGATACAATGAAGGTATTTTATATTGATCAGTGAACTTGGACTATTTTGAAAACGGCAGCAAAAAATTCTTGTAAAATAATGACAAATAAAGAAGATACAAAGTTTCGGAAAAAGTACTATGTACAAATAATTTTCGGTCACTGGTCACTTAATTTATGTAATTTTTTTCTTTAAATGTATAGACGAATTCACCGCATATAGATAGCTGGCACATATATTTCCTTCAAATTATCTGAAATGCAGATACATATAAATGGTTTGTGGTGTTTATGAAGGTGAACAAGGCATGCTGACATTGACGATCTCAGGCAGCTAATTCAAAATTCCGAGCCTAAGTAAAGAAAAGTTTGGTAATAAGCATAATTTATAATTACGAAAAAGTGAAAAAATTGTATATCTTAGCTAGTAGGGTGTATAAGCTACGCTATCCAGACCGGCGATGCGTACAGGCAAAAACTTGGTGCTTTGGTGCTACTGGAAACAAGAAAAACAATATTTTGTACAAGCTGACAATAAACAAATATATCAGCAGAAATTTGAAGTCAAAACAAAAAATCTAGAAAGAAACAATAACCTGTAACGCACAAAATAAATATTCTCTTTTCAGGAACAACTTTTTTGCACCTCTCAACAATGATTCTTAAAGAATTTGTATATAATTTCCGGCATTTACACCGCTATCTATAAAAATCCATAGCTAACATATCTGCCCAGACAGTGCTTCCTCTTTCGGTTTTGCAAATTTTAACTGAGTACCTTACACGTCTTTGCGAAGCTGTTATTGGTCGTCCAGAGGTCTTCTCTCAGACGTCAATATTTCCGATTTATATTTCTTCGCTAAAACCAATTCATCGGCAATTTTCCGACGTTCTTCCGCCTTCCTCACATTTATGCACAATTATTTCGCGTATTTTTTTATCAGTTGTTTTTCCTCATCCAATTTTATCAATTATTACGTCTACTATTCAAATATATGGTTTAATAATTTCAGCAAATCTGGGTTTTATTTATCTTGTCCCAACAAGCCTCGTACATATATTTGGTTGTTACTGTAGTATAAATAAGCGATTAGGAAGTTTATTGGTAAAAATATTAAAGATATGATATGTGAAACGACCGATGGGTGTTTCATTTACATATTTATTTAAATAATTAAATAGTAATACATAATTGTATGGAATAGAGATTCCGCTACAAAGGTTCAAGTGAAAAAAAAAGACAAGTGTGTATTTAATTCGCTTGTATATAAGAAGTGGTAGTATGTATTGTAATGTTTTTCGCGGGAAAAACTAGAGAAAATTACGATATTTTTCGGAAAATTATTTATATGATATTTAGGGTCGTGAAATTCCAGAGTGTCCCTCGATACTCTTTCGACAATTTATAAATTGATAAGTGAAACTTTTACAGAGATGTAGAGACGTAAATGGCAACTAACCTTAATTTTCCAAATTCCGCTTCATAAACCCCATGTTGATGTGCTCCCGTCGAAACTCAACTACTTCAGATTAATTTACCGCGACTCGTTTTTGAATTTTAATTTGGAATGTTTAAATAACCACTTTTTATACGACTAAAATTCACACTATTCGCTATAAAAAGATTTCACGTTAATTTAGAAGTTTTGAGAAAGAGAAAATTAAATACAAAAGCAATTAATGTCTGTTTTTCTCACAATCATCGTTGACTAGATTTGTACTACCTACGCCCCAAAGATATTTGGTTGGAAAAGGCATTTTTCTTTAAGGTACCCTAGCGGCACCCCTAATGTCAATAAGCGTACAAAGTGAAATGACAAGAAGAGATGTGAGGGTGGCTTCGATGACAGACGTGGACGTTTATACAGCATATAAATCGCAATATTCGCGCGTAAATCTGATAATGTTGCAAGGGACATAGGAACAAAGAAGATTTAACCTTTCTTAATTCCTCAATCTTAAAATTACGTTATTCATATGTTATTTAAGCGCAATTGGTGTAAGGAAAAATTCGATAGAGGTTCGAAATTCATGTACGAACAAGTGACGAAGCCTTAGCAATCATTTGTTTGGGACCCTCTAAATGAACCGAATCCAATAAAAGTTTGTTTGTTCACGAAGTACTTCCAAAATGATTGCTTGTTCCTTTCGTTGTTGGCTGGATTTGTACTATCTACGCCCCAAAGATATTTGGTTGGAAAAGGCATATTTCGTTACAGTCTTTACAGTCATTGAAATATGTCGAAAGACGAAAGAAAATAATGTTATTAAACTTGGAGCAAAAGTGCGACTCAAAGACTTTAAACGTAAAGGAATTTTTAGGTCTACTAAAGAGGAGTGGCAACTGGTACACTCGCACGAACATTTGCTGGTCATATAACTTGGCAAAGAAAAGCGCACGGCTATCAAAGTGAGAAGAAATGAGTATTTGTAAGGTTAGTCATTTTAGATAAAGGTATTGTTATTTATTTTGTGCTGTAGAACATATATAGTATCACACCTGTGATGTTGATACATGTAAGTCTCCGAATTTTGAATTAATTATTTATACATATTATTAACATTGCATTTATTAAAAAAATAACTGAAAGTGGAACAGCAAAAATGATATAATTTTTTATGCGTTTGTTTAATATTAACTCGCTAATACCATTACATATATTTAAGTTAATACAACAACAATTGTTCCCAACCATTGGTTTCTTGATAAGATCACGCTTAACTATTATAGGTTTGTACGTCCGCAAATACCTCCCTACCATCTGCATCGTCTTAATTAATACATTTTTACGATAAGCGGATCTGTATATGGCATTACGCCATAGCGTACGGATAACATCTTTTTAACAGCGTTTTAATTGATTCGAGTCACACAGAGACACAATTAAAAATCACCAGGACTCCCGTATATGGACGCTTATGTATTCTTTTCCGCTGGAAGGTATGACAGGAACGTTGGCGGGACGTGTCACACAGAGTCGTCGTGTCAAGAGCTTCAATAACGGTCCACCAGATACGGCCAATTACGTTCTTGTCAGAAACTATATCTGCAGATAGCAACTAAAAAAGAAAAAGCTTAGAGATTGAAAGGTGTATGGATTTATATTTCGTTCACTATTAAGTATGCCTAATCGCGTTAATGTAATGCTCTTTATTCGGAAATACATCATAAGAAATTATGTTAAGTAGTAAGTGGTCATTTAGAAATCTGAAACATAGCGTATATATATATTTCAAAACTATAACCATCTGCTTATGCCTCTTATCAAAAAAAAAAAATAAAAATAGGAATTAAAAAATTATTTCTCCCCTCGTATTTGCATCAATACGTAAATGTCACTTAAACATTTTAAGTGTCTAAAAAATGTCATTATTTGGCGAAATATGACAAAAGAAAAAATGGAAAATATCGTGGCGCTGCGCTTGCATGATATTAACATGCAATTGATGTATCACCACTTGTTCCGTAACATTCTGCAATGACAAACCTCACCGCATATATGCAATTAATTATGTTAATGTTAGACGTCATTCGTCATTCATATGTTATTTAAGCGCAATTGGTGTAAGGAAAAATTCGATAGAGAAACAAGTAACGAAGCTTTAACAATCATCTGTTTGGGACCCTCCAAATGAACCGAATCCAATAAAAGTTGTTTGTTCACGAAGCACTTCCAAAATGATTGCTTGTTCCTTTCGTTATACTCGACATGTTGCAAACGCTATTTTGGAGGATCGAAGAGCAATTAATGTTGTATAAATGGTACAGGTGCAATAATTTATTTCCCAGAAATTATCGATGGAATCAGGAGAAACAATAACAACTCTTACACAATTGACTATTTGAACGGGGAGACGTCGAATTAATGTATTATTTCTCATAGAACACATCAGAAAATGCCTAGAAACAATAACCAAAAAATAATGCTAAAATAGCTTAGCTTCCTCATGGTATTAATGGAATAATTCACGGCACGCTGCTTCCTGAACGACAGGCATGCGTTTCTTTGGCACTAGAGGGCGCCAAGAAATGTCGAGTTTGTCGTTTTAAAAGTTGTGGCATTAGCTGCGAGGCAACAGCGATAGAAGGTAGAGATATGAAAAGTACTCTCGAAACCACGCTGATGACGCCGGGTAGGCAGAAACATGTCCGTGTGTTAGTGTATTTTTCTCTCTCTCCTTTTATTGCGTTTGCCGTGAATTATTCCATTAATACCATGAGGAAGCTAAGCTATCTTAGCATTATTTTTTGGTTATTATTTCTCATATTCATCTGGTTTAGCACCTAATGATTCCTTCTTGTTCTCGAATTTCAATCAAACAATTCATAGATACATCTCGAGAACTAAACATCTGATCATTGGATCATTTTAAAAGAAAATAATGCAAGCGCCAATACACCAGTAAATTACGTTTCCATTAGACTATCGTTAGCCATCAAACTATCTAATCAAAACTAGGGCGTATACCCACCGGAAAGCTCACTTCACCCACCTACTAATAGTAAGAAAACAGTAAGTTCGTCGCAGTTAATTTCTCTTTTTCAATTCTTGCAATACCTTAAGGAATAACCCATCTAATTGCAAACTTGTTTTATTCGCATATACATGCATTCTACTATTATTTATTGCAATTGCATCAAACCTACCTGCAAGCCTTGATTGCAAGTTATTGAGTCTATCCTTTAAAGGTATGCACGGTATTAGATAAAGATTGAAATATTTGTGAATAATACTCAAACGACTTTTGTAATTGTAGGTCGAAAATTAATAAAATCTCGTTCCTTGAGCCGCATGTAATTTCTCAACTATTGGAAGAGTGAAACAGAAATGCGATGCGCTCCATATAATGCACTTTCTGCAAAATGTGAATATTGTTTTCTAACGTGCTTTTTATACTCGGAAGGGAAAATATGTTTCATGTACGTGCGACGCGACTTAGAGAAAGTGGAATCTACTGGATAGATACTGGAAACCCTGATCTTTTCATCAAAATAGTGTTGAATCTGCGTTATCAATAATTTTGTGGATATGACACAAACAAATAAAAGAAACTCTTATTGCACGTCTATCAAATTGACATTGGTAATATTTTTCACAACACGAGCAAATTTGCTGTAAAGCTAAAGTACCAACGTGCAAGGGATTGTTTGCAAATAAACTTAACCTATGAAACGCAATGCTATAACTACTCATGTGGAGTAGTTCTGAAAATCTTTATCGCGTTGTATATTGAGATTGAGACTTTTAATTTTGAGCAATGGGTTAAACATGGACAATCATGGTAAAGGTAGCATATGTAATTCCTTAAACAGCCCACCGCAAGAGTGACGCTTAGATACTTCCATCATGCTACACATTACTCTCTTTCGAAGTTGAAAGACTCTAACACTCAACGAAGTTACATACTTAAATACAACGCCATAAGTAAACCGAGACTCGAAACGGGCATAATAGCAAGCCCTTGTTGGTGGTTTCAGTTAATCTATATAATGCGAAGCAAACCTATGAGACATACATAATAAGCCATAAACTACACAAGTTTAATTAATTAATCCGGGACGGCCATTTCAAGGATGATTCACATTCTCAACCTGTGACCGAATGATGTGAGAAACCGCTAAAACCAACATCCCTACTTTCGAGATAAATATTATTTACAAGTATCTACTTTTACCGCCTACGTGCTTTATAACACGTGCGCAAAAATACGGAATACGGAGAAATAGACGCAAGGGTCTCTTGTTATCGTAGCCGGAGACATAAAACATGTGCAAGCCTTACCCCAACAACTCGAATAGAACTGAGTATGACAATGATCCGTTCTCTCTATTCATTAGATTTCTGTTGCTTTTTATGTAAACCGTCTAATTCCTGCGGCGAAGTTACATTCTTAATCAATTTCTAATTTAATATTATGCCAGGTTGCGTTTATATGTTGTGCTACAATTGACGAATCTAATCTACCGAAGCGATAACGCCTGATATGTTCCTAAAATCTGATGCCTATCGCTCTTTTCGTTTGACCAATGTGGACTTTATTACAGTAACTGCATGCAATTTTATAAATTCACGACCTTTCTTCCATTTTCGGTTTATCCTTCGGATTGTCAAGAAGGTTTTTAAGTGTATTACGCGAACCGAAACATATGTTCATATCTTGACCCTTCAGAACCTTACTGACACCTTTCGATCAGCTGTGACAAGGAAGCTTCACAAATTTCTTACCTTTGCACAATTTTACAATTATAGAAAATCGCGACACCTGTACACAACATGGGTCTCAAGAAAGAATATCGATACTGGAACTCTTATTATTAGTTTTGCGAGTCAGTTGCAATTTTTTGAAATGGCAACCCACACGCTCTTTGTCAAAACTGAATAGTATCCTTATTTCTCTCTCTGTAACGGTATAAAAATGACTTGGAGTTGGATATGAAGAGATCAGAGGAACAACATTGAACAATTAAAAAATAAAAATGAAACAATTTGTTTTATTATCAAAATTACTTTATTAGTGAAATGCAATTGACAAAAGCGAAAAAGCAAAAGATAATGATCGTGATGCAATACTACAATAAATGTCCAAATTGTTATTATTATGTAACGAAAACTAGAAAAAAGTACACACAACTACAAAATGCAAGTTTCCTTTAGATAACCTTGTGTTATCCAAATGAGAGGGATGCATAATACAGGTGTTGACCGTAAAATAACACCTGGAGACATAATGCAATGTATTATATTGTTTATATGCATATATACACTGAAAACGTACTCGGCTTATGGATACATATTACACGTTCTATTTAGCGTCGAACGTATAGCTGGGTGTGTGGGTAGAAAGATTTCGTCATGGATTTTAAGTTTTCAATCGTGGCAAATATCTGCGGCGCACTCGGCCAGTATCCAATAACGGATAAGTTTGAATTCGTGGCCGCACCTCTCGGTAATTGCGGTTATTAATAGTTTAACTAGCCAATGCTAGTCGCGATAATCTCCAATCATGTTCATCATATGTATTAATCAAACCGTAGTGAGAGACCGTTCTGACCCTACTACTACTTATTTCTGCTCTGCTCTCTACAATCTCGACCATGATAAATTGCTAGCGTTTGAACGTGGAACATTCCGCGTCCGACTCTACGTGAGTCTTTATACGCGGCGCGGGACGTTCCCGGATTCGTTTGTTTACGTAAAAGCAACGTTTCAGCGATAGGTGCTCTAAACGCTGCACGGTAAAACGGTGCATAGTTGCATAGTTGTTTTCGTATCTACGGTTCGTTTAATTCTTACTGTTTTGATGAAATATTAATATTAAATTATATTTGTCATGTAATACGCTGTATTTACGTTGAGTTCCTCCATGATTGTCAGATTTTTTTGAACAAGTAAAGCTTTTGATCTAATAAGTTGTTGAGTTGGAACTATACTTCATACCAGGAAACGCGTTAAAAATCGTTCGGTCATATTGGTCGAATCGTTTTTATGCTAAACCGGGATAAGAGACATAAACATTATGTTATGCACACATATTGAATAGGGCTTACTGCAGGGGTCAGCGTTAGATCCTCTTTTATTTCATCTGTAAAAATCTGCTACGGCGGCAAATTAAAATTGCATGATTGCATGATGTGGAGATAATGCTTTAATGTCATATCCACAACATTCAGGTTAATTAATCTCAGCAGAAAACATTATTCTTTGCATGGTTCTTAATAACATTCCACCCAACCAAAACATTCTATCTCAAAATTCTTCAATGTTTTGTTAGACATCAACTTTATAAATACTATTTTTAACAACTCCCCATAAACAAATAATCCAAAGGACCTAAGTCAGGAGATATCGCCGGCCATTAAACAACGCTACTATTTCCAACCCAGTGGTAAGAAAACCCTTGACTCCTCACAATTACCGTATTGTGAGCCAGAGCGCCATCTTTTTGCTACTATAAATGCTCTAGTTGATTCAATGGAAGTTGGACAACGAGCCGTATATGAAATGTTGTGGTCTCTGTGCCCTATTTCATCTGAGGTTCTGTACTGCCTAATACTGCTCCGTTTTTCTATTAAAAATTCAAAAATTGTTAAATTTTGGTTCACCTGATCAGATGATTTAAATAAAACTTTCAAGTACACCATTAATTAAAAAAACGAAAGTGCTGGAGGTAAAAGAAGAAAATTATTATTTTTCTACGCTTTTTTTGTTGTGCATTTTCCTCTTTTATTGACAATTGTCTAGGTCTTTAGAGATCCTGGTCAGTAAATAAGTAATAGTAACATATCAAACTGCACGTAAAATAATAAATCTGAAAATACAAACTTCTATCTATCCAGTTCCATGGAGAACCATGTATAGTGGATTCCTATATACGATCATAATAATTTGCGTTGCAATAGAATGGGACAATTTTAATTAATCGGCAAGTTCAACGTCGCTACGTATTGGAAAAGTATTGGAAATTATTAAATAAATGTTATTATTAGAAAAGTCTTCAATGAAACCATTACCTAGACTTAAATCAAGCAAAGGTAAATATTAGAAACGTAAAAGTACGCTGTTAGCATAAAAATTTAACGGAAAGCCTATTTCCTATATTTGTCAACAGAACCGGTTGCTAATCTGCAAAATGTAATTCAGCTAGATAAGCACATTCGAACATCGTGAATCCGTAGCTGCATAAACTCCTAGATTACGTGTATCGATTTGGTCGTTTCGGGCACGTATTTACCACTGAAATTATGCAGGATATAGTTCCAATTACGTTGTGAACAATTGCTCAAGTATCCGTTAGCGAACGACTACCAATAACAACGATAGCCCGAACGATAAAATGCGCAAAATGCAGAACGTTACCTTTCGCAGATTATCAACCCGGTCTTTCCTGCTTTTTCCGTTGGATGCAACTAAATTGTTAATCTCAAATAAAATCTTTATTGCCAATATAGAACAGTATGCATTGTAGCCAACAAGAACAACGTTGCATAGGCAATAGCGACGCTATACATAAGGTTAATTCGTAATTGGTTGAATGGAATTTTTGGTGGATAATCGTGAAGGTAGTTGCGAGAACAGAAGCTTTATTAACTAAGCGATAACTGTAAATCTACTTATAATTGCAAAAGTGTTATCTTATCTGGAGGCAGCTGCTTGAGGTCATAATATACAGAGTGAGTCGGGGGGAATCGACCAAACTCCTTGTTGAAAACTCTGTCAATTATGCTTTTACCAAGATTTCAGAAACGTGGAAACCGTTGGTGGTACTCTTCACAACAGCGGCTACATATAGCATTCTCATTACAAAAGCCATAAACAAACACCACATTTGCCTATTCTAAATTTGAAAAAGTGAATTTTGATTTTGAGTTTCGAAAGGGTTGATAGGCAGATAGGCGGCACATCATATGTAACAAGAACGACAAGCGAAAATTTCGACCATTTATAAGAACGCTGGTTAACACGTTTTAACAAACAAATGAAAATCAGATAACAACGTATTAGTTTTTTACATTATTTTTAAGTGTACAATACACCCCTGGAGTTTGGGCCGTTCCCGACTCACGCTGTAGAAGCAATAACTGTTAATTTTAAGTTGTTTTGGGGAAATATTTCACTATTTAACACTTAACTCCCATTTTTAACTCTTAGGAAGGTTCTAAGTAAAGCACGAAACATTGAGTCAGCTATGTAAATAGACACTCACCAAGGATAGCCTCAACCAACAGCTATGCGAGCGGAAATTCACGAAGGACAGCCTTAGCCATCAACGATGTAAGTAGATCAGGAAGCTCTACCCAAGACAGTCCTAACCGTCAGTAATGCAGGAACTCATCAAGAAAAACTCTAGCCATCAGTGATGTGAAGGATAAGCCTAGTCGTCTGCTATGCAATAGGTAAGGTACGAGATTGAACAGGAGAGAACTCCTGCAGGATAAGAATTACACTCCCCGACAAAAACAAACGCGGTAAGATGTTTTACGGGTTTTAAGGGTTACAATATTTCGTTGCGAAACTGGCAAGATATCTAATTAAGTTTTTATTCATAAAAGTAAAATAAACTTAAAAATATCTCCTCCAGTAATATATGAACTAAATAATAAATTATCACTCCAATGTTTAAACAATTTCTGCGACAAAAATTTAGACGCTCTGTTTTGCAAATGTAAAACAAAAATAAACAAACGAGTGATCAGTAATGCGTAGATCCTCCATTGTTCTTAATCACTTCCAATAGTCTGTTATTAATAGATTTATATAAATTTAACACATAATTTTGAGGGATATTCTGCCATTCGGTCACTATTGAAGTTTTGAGTTCCCGTACCGTGAAATATTGACGGCCTCCGCCATAAACGCGACGTGCCAATTCACCCCACATGTTTTCAATAATGTTTAAGTCTGGTGATCGCGCTGGCCACTGTAAAGTTTTAATCTTCTTCTCTTTAAACCATTCAGTAATGGTTTCTTGCTTTATGAATTGGCGCGTTATCTTGTTGAAAAATAAAATTGAGCCCGGCCCATTGGTTTCCGAAACGTAGAAGATTGTCACGCAATAAGTCTTTATACGTCACGGATGTCATTTTGTTTGTGCAAAACACTATCTCACTTTTATCGCGGAATCCAATCGCTGCCCATATCATCACAGATCCGCCCCCTAATTGTCTGGTCATTTTCACTTTTGGTTCCTTTCTCAAATCATAATAATAATACGAGTACCCATCCGGTTCGTCCAAATTAAAACGTTTCTCATCGGAAAATATAACTTTTTCCCATTGTTTCTTCCAGCATACGTGTTCTTCGGCAAATTTCAACCTCGCTTCTTTGTGTTTCGCGAAAGTGGCGGTTTTCTCAACACTTTCTTTCGTGATATTACCGGTGACGCCTTTAAAATCCTTTGAACATTACGCACGTGCGTTTGTACCCCCGCCTGTTCTGCAATAACTCTCGCTGGCGCAGAAGAATTGGATGCACACCGCAATATCATGCGTTTATCCCGCTCACTTACAGCTTTCGGTCGACCCTGGCCTTTTGGTTTGGTTTAGGAAATTTCTAACGGAATGATCGCTTTTTCGTAACCGACGAACAATTTCCTTCTTACTAACACCATCCTGGTGCCAGGCTAGAACTTTACCCCTTTCTATGAAGGATAATTGTTTTTTTCTACCCATATTGCAAACACTTTATAAAATATAATTTCTCGTGGTGAAATGTGAACACTTTACCAGCACAACCGCTGCATATAAAGAGAAGTATCAAATTAAAACATTTTTGCTTATATTAATGGAATAAATGCACAGGGCCTAATTTTTGGCGCATTTAAAATTCCTATTTTGATCTGGGAAAATCTCAATTACCCCTCATAAAGCAATAAATACCCAGAACTATCTATAAATGGACTATTTACATAACAAGTATTAATAACCCTCATTTACATTTTATATAATGTCTATAAACTTTGTTTCGTAAATAGAAACGATACCGCGTCTATGTTTTTGTCGGGTAGTGTAAGTCTTAGATAGGACGAAACCGATTCAACATTATCCAAGCAAGGTTCGATCAACGTGTCAATTAAACTATTTCTAATTACTGAAAGGATTAGATGTTTGCAATTATTGTTGAAACTGTTCTACACTGTTTTCTTAGCGAATATATTTTTAGTTGATAACGAGTGTGAATTCGGAGTACACTCCTGTACGTACATAATGCAACAGATCCTGAAATCTAATTTATCTCCACTAATGTAAACTATAAACGTGAACTAGTGTATTGAGAACATTATCCTTAATGCGATCATTCAAGTGCATAAGCGGAATAATATCTAGGTTAATAATAAATTTCTATTATAGAATTTATGATAATATAACGAAGCTTATTTATTTCGCCAACATAAACTCGCTAGTTTTATGTATATTTTACGTCGAAGACCATTAACTAGATGGCGTACATTTGTAAAACACTTAGATATATACGTACAAATACATGTTTTTACATACGTACTTATAAATATGGATCGAATAAAAAAGACATATAATTACCAGAATATATTTAATAATACGACATAATCTTTAATCTAGAACCAGCCTCGCCGCGACGTATTTGACGTTATACGTTTATATACAATTATAAACAATAAATTTCGTGATACAGAACAAACAACACCTATAAATTTCGTAACTGTGCCATAATAGCCCGAACGCAGAAACTTTCTATGCTAATATGCTCGTAATAATGTATAACATTGATCACGATCTTTTTTTTCATATGTACGATATCTTTCTGGTGTAGTTATTTATTTTCCCGGCGATATGAGGCTAGATAAAGAAGCATATTTCTTAATGACTTTATTTTTCATCGCTACAGCATTTAACGGAGCATTAAAAAAAAAACAGGGATAGTAAGTGACGGATACGATAAGCGGAGAACTATGTAGCATTCCTTTTTTTTTAATGTTCTTGTTAACTTGAGAAATTTTCAAATTATTAGTCCAAGTCTTCAACGGTAGGGGGCATAGTTGCTAGGATCAACAGTTGGCAAAAGTTCCAGGATTAACTGTAATTTTAATGCCTCATTAAAAAGCTTTGTTAATTACGCACCGCTTTAGTTAAAGACGTTTTGCCGTATTATAAATAATAAATGTAGTATCAGTTGCCGAATCACGTGAAACTAAAGCTGCTATAATTTCTGCAGTTTTTACCCGAATTAAAGAAACGTGTACTTGCTTGAAAGGGCATTTAACGCTGTTTTAAACGTCGCAATTTATGTTACCCGTTAATGTTTAAGAAATTGTTTCTAGGAACAAGATCACAAAAAACAATTGCACAAAGATATTGGTTCATTTTTTTTTAGTAATCACCCCTAACATTGCCTAAATTACCTCGTTTGAACGTCTTTTGTTCCTCGTGATAAGTTATTGACTTAATTAAAAGCTGCTGCGGTTAACAGTTAATCACTAAACTTCGCTTAGTGTTGCCTACCGGTTTCCCCAAAAGTCGACAAAATACGAATCTGTCTAGTCTCTGCTAATTTTGTGAAGCGTATGAAAGTGGAAAACTTGTGTCAATACCGATCAATCGCCAACGCATATTTGGCTATCGACCCCTTCATCTATCATTGGCCTCCTTTAATATTTCATCGACTCCGGAGAGATCCTTATCGACCCCGTTGGAAACCTATGCTTCAGAGGAACTAGATTCTTTTTGCTATTAAGAGCTACTGAGGAATTTCTATGTTGATCTTCTATTTACTATTTTGCTTATTTTGAAAATTACTTGGCAATTATTTGGCAAAGAACTGCCATTGTTAGGTCTAGGTCGATGAACACAAGACATACTGAATATAGCATAAAATGAGGCTCCAGGCATTTGACATGTATTAGCGGATAAATTTTGTTTATAATTAGCAAGCTACTTTATTACATCTAGACTATATAGCGGGTGAAATAAAACCAATAAATTCGAGTGTTTTCATCCCAAACGTATCTTTTAAGCAATACTTATCTAACCTCTTTCAACAAAGACCTCGTGAAATATGACGCAAGTAGAGTGTTAGAAGAAAGCGGGAAACAACAACCTAATAGGCACGCTCTACGCCCAGCTGGATGTATTGCTTTTGAAATCTGAACAAGCAATACTACAAATTACCCAAATCTTTTGTGCACGACGAATGGCGGTTTCTAAGAAAATTGTGTATAACAGCTTCGTGACATTCCTGCGGATAGACAAATAAGATTTACATAGAACTTCGCTCCGACTACAATCCATCGGCATGTGTCTAATTTGATTATGCTATTGGAAGCTTATAAGTAATTAGTTATCAGGTATTTATTTGAACGGAGCCTGAAACTTTATAATTTCGTAGAAACGCTCGATGAAAAGAAAAACATACGAGTGTGTTCAAAAGTGTCCACTTCTTAAGCTAGCAAGTAAATAACACAGTAATTATTTTGATGATGTATATGTACATTTAATTAGGTAATTTTACATTTAAATGGCGCATTATCTTACTTTCTCTTTTTATATGAATATATCTTTCAAGGTTCAAAATTAACAATTGTAATTTAACACAAGCTGACCTGAAATTTGTACATTACCAATACATAAATATAGGCTTTGTATTTTGATATCAAAGAGATAAAATATATTAATTTTTCCCCATTCTTTCTTAGTGGCCTGGCCTCGTGACAAAGCAATGGCAAAACCCCCATATTTAACATTACACTGTTTCTCCAGATGATAAAACAGAGAAGAAAAAAAGAAGGCATTTTGTTTTAGTTTAAATGTTTTTATTCAAAAAAGTAACAAAAATACATTTCAATTTTTAACAAAAGCACGTACCGCAACATAATAAATAAATAAAACAAATTAGAAAAAGCGTCCGTTAAATTTCTTCCTCTAGCAAGTTGGAGGCGCGCTCATCTTCCGATATGGTTCTATTGCTTTTTTGTCACCAGGTAGTAGAATTTTTTTTCTAAGAATATGCAACGTGCTGTTTGATTCATTGGAGGAAATTTGTTGAAACCATTGTTTTCGTCTTCTTTTTTCAACAATATATTGTTTTGGTACCATTGTATCGTACGAAAGAGTCATCGCGCGACAATAAATAAATTGTGATGTGCAGGTAGAGCTTCAAGCACATGTTCTGAATCGTTTGAAAACACAAAGTAACCAATTTTGCCATTATATTAAAATAGTCGGAGGCAAGTTCCGCATAACACAAAATTCTGTTTAAATTCCGATGAATGTTTCTTTAATGGACGATATATTAAGCGCCTTATACGCTATAGCGATGGCTCAAATTTTATTCGATGGGGGTTTTCGCATTCAGCGACAACCATCACGGCACATCACCTACACTGACGCAGCACCATTCCCTTTACTGACCAGTCGTCGTCCGATTTCAGTGTAGAGTACTTTGTTTATAAAATTTGTATCATGTAAGACGTGTAAAATATCAGGCGTCAAAAGAAACAATATTACGCAAATAGTTGAGTGTAGGCTTTGACGGCCGTAATGCATAGTAGAAATGTCTTTCGGGTATTGTCGCATACTTCAAAAGATTTCTAAAGAAATGAATATTCCATGCTTTTGTTCGCAATATATCATATTCTCTCACCTTATTATAAAACGCAGCAATATCTATATTTACCCAATCGATATCGCGACTGTTATGAATGTTTCATAGGAATCCCGCGTTTGCTTCAGTGCAGGCGCCGTGTTAACTTTATATTAAGCGGATCCGTAAGAATTAGAAAAGTGTGAAACCGTCTTTTCTTCCATTAGATATTCAAATCAAGATGATTTACAATCCGGGTTCAGTAACGTCTTTAGTACGGCATCTACATCATAGTTGCCTATAGCGAGGAAATGTTTTATTATGGAAATTGATACACACGGCTATAAGTTCGTTTTTTTTAACTCTCGGCGTTCCCTTCGTCTTTTCCCCTAGAAGCAACCGTCCGTTACTAGAGTACCGGTCCGATATGAACGCATATGCTTATTTTATTCACGTAAGCGCGCATAGATTATAGATCCACTTTAGCGGATAACTTACCGTTTGTGAAGCATACTGTTCTGTTCAAAGAGTCTGCATCTAGGAAGAGCGCTTAAAATATTAGCACAACCGCGTTTGATTCCATTCAACCGAGCATGTTCGTCTTCTGTATAAATTTCCCAGACGACTTATATAAAGAAACCGGACGATACAGATAGGACGTGATTTATCAAAACCTGTGAAAGAGATGGTCACGGGAATTACGATCAACGTCTTAATCGAAACATGTATGCATGCGAAGCTCTTCCGTACATAACTGCAAAAATGGATGTACGAAACGCAGATCAATATCTCTATACAGCTACCTATATACATGCTGGAGTTTCTTTTCCTATGTTTAACACGGCGATCACGGAAACTAGTGAAGATCGAGAAACGATCAAATGGGCAAAGAATGAGTTCCATTGAATAAGTCTTTTGTTTAGTAGAAATGTCTTTCGGGTGATGTCGCGATACTTTACTTGACGTTTTGCTGACCATGCTGTCAGCTTCTTCAGAAGATTTCTAAAGACTGGTGTTGTTGTCTCTTGCTTCTCGTTATATATCCCATTTCTGTTCCGCTTTGCTGATCCATAACCGTTCCGTTCTGCTGAATCGCGTCGTTCGTTGTATGACGTAGTGCTAACTTTCACGTGTTGCTGACCTTGTATCCGTCTTCGTGATTGACGTTGTTGGTGTTCTTCATTATTTCTATCGATTCGCGTATTATCCTCGTGTAGTAGTGGCTGATCCTGGCTAATACCTTAACGTCGCTGTAGGTTATGCTTTTGTTTCTTGGAAAAAATGCACAATTAACTAAATACCACTGTGAATTCTATAACTGGTGAGTAAGCCTGCAGAAACGAGTACGCTTTCCGTGCACTTCACGAAATTAGCAGAGACTAGACAGACTCGTGTTTTGTCGACTCTCGGGGAAATCAGTAGGCAACACGAACCCACTCTCATGAGACGAATAGACACGAGTCTGCTAATTTCGTGAAGCGCAACTCGTTTCTGCAGGTTTACTGGTGGAATTATTCCGGTGAAATAACCTATTGTTGATGTAGCGCGTAAAAGAAATGTATTTTATTTTCGTATAAAATATATGTGTCAATAGTTAGTTGATGACTACCACGCCAAACAACAGAATTTCATACATTTTGAACATGCTGTATAAGTAATGAATATATTAGCAGAAAGGCCGTCTACATAACCTTTCTACAGCCTATTGAAGCAAATATAATTCTTCCTTTATTCGACGAAGCTATTCAAATTGAAACACACGAACGTGAAAAGAAAAATACAAAAACGTAGGACTGTTCGGTATCAATGGACCGAAAAGCGCTCTCCAATTTAAGATAGTAGATAGCCAGGATTCATGCGATGATACAGTAAATAGATGCATATTCAAAATCGGCAAGCGCAACAAATGACGACGAGTAAATTCCGGTCCTGGAAAAAAATGCCAGAATCTGCGGTTCATGGTTCACAGAACAAATTTAATAAGAAGTCAAGGATGGTATTTATTACTTTCGAACTGTTCATTCTAGCCGCTGTATAAGAGTAAGCGGATAAAATCTAAGCTAAATACAGAAGAGTACCTTTAAAAGTGTGCAACGGGATTACAAGCAGATTACGAATCGCAATGGAAATATTTAATATTTTTACAAAATATCTCTTATTCTCCAATGATGTCGAATTTAATTTAACCCCGCAATTGCTGTTTATATACAGGATGCGTATGATGTATTGCAAGTGGGATAACGTGCAAACGGTAACATATCTAAACAACACATAAGTATCGGCACCCTCCGCACCACACAAGTTTAATTTATTATATAGTCATATAATAAATAGTCCGGGACGGCCGTTTCGAGGACACGAATGGTCCTCATCATCAACCGGTGACCGAATGATGTGAGAAAAAAAACTTCTTCTAAAACTAAACATGCACGTACTATCCCTACTTCTTAGAACAGATATTCTTTACAAGTGCCTCTTTCTACCTCCTGCACGCCTTGAAGCTACGACGTGCGAAAAATAACATGCATGAACTATCCCTTCTTCCGAGAAGAAATATTGTTTTACAAGTGCCTAATTCTACCCTGTACGCGTCTTAAACTACGACATGCGAAAAACACGTCCAGATGGACGGGTAGATCTCTTTTATGACCCAAAATATAAACAAGTGCCAGCCTACTGCAAAAGGTCAAAAAGGACAGAGTACGACAACGGTCCGTTTTCTCTGTTCATCAGATTTTTATGACTTTTTATGTAAACCGTCTCGTACGCATCTAATTCTCGCGGCGACGTTACGTTTTTAATCAATTTTAAGTCTTCTAATTTAATACTATGCCCGGTTTCATTTATATGTTGTGCCACACTCGACGCGTCCAATCTGCCGTAGCGATAATTTCGTATATGTTCTTTGAATCTCGCTTCTATCGCTCTTTTTGTTTGACCAATATAGGCTTTATTACAGTGACTACATTCAATTTTATAAATACCCGACCTTTCTCCCATTTTCGGTTTATCTTTAGGATTACCGAGAAGATTTTTAAATGTGTTGCGCGAACCGAAGCATACGTTCATATCTTGACTCTTCAAAACCTTACCCACGCCTTTCGATATGCCGTGAAAAGGGAGTTCCACGAATTTCATATCTAGGTTTGCTATTTGGTAGCCTTAAACAGTTTACTATAACCCGCTTTCTGAGATAAGAGATTCCATTTGACAAAAGCCTGGGTGGCGAGAAAACAACAGCTAGGATTGACGGCAGATTATAGGGACGCACAGATAGCAATTGGGTATACTTTTAATTACTTCAATTAGCCGGCTCCTTACGGAGTTTCGAATCGCCCATCACGATTACTACAAATTGACTTCAGAAAAAAAGCATTTCTGAGTTACAGAATCGCCAATTTACAAGCTTATAACTGCCACAGACAACTATGTAGAACGAGGTATTCATCTACTACTATAAAATATGTATTTCACACCATATTTTTATGCATCTTCGGAACGATTTCCGCTTCGTCAACATTCGGTTACCAACTGGGAAAAATCTGAAATTCATTGGCAGCGACACGACCACCAAATCGTATTTACGAATATCTTGGACGGGCGGGCATATCGATATTAGTGTAATCCCAGACGATGAACCAAATCATAAGTTATAATTAGTAATGGAGGCGCGATGGCGTGACCTCATGCGAGAACGGGCCGCCTGTGCCGCGGGCGTCACGATGTTGACCCGCGCGCGAGCTACCACAACCTACTAGACTCCCGGCCCCGTGGACTCACGCGCCCAGACATGCTGCTCATTTATCAACGGCACTGTTACGATTATTGCCGGCGCTGTGTAGCGAACTTTTATATAGCCGAAGAACGGCCGATCGTATAGATGCACAACTGCACCGTTTCGCTGTATGCTGTTATTATTATACATATACACGTTCATATACAGGATGTCCCGTAGGACGGTATTTTCCCGCTTCCTATTTAGTTAGAGTAGAACACAAAACAATAACCAAGAAATAATAAATAATAAAATAATAATAGTACCCAGTTTATGTCGCTGCTTTCTAAACGGCAGGCATATGCTTCTTTTCACTAGAAGGCATCAAGTCGTTTCGAAATGTTATGGCATTAACTCTTAGGCAACAGCGATACAAGGTAGAGTTAAAATACTCTCGGAACCACGCTGATGGCCCCGGTTAAGCAAAACCATACCCGTGGGTGGTGTATTTTTTCTCTCCTTGCGTTGTATTTACCGTAAATGATACCATCAATCCCATTTTAGCATTATTTTTTAGTTGCAGGTAGGTCTAAATAATCTCATATACTCTACACTTATACGCATATTAATATAGCGCGGCAATTTGTTAGAAAAATTATTAGAATTAGAATAAGTAAAACGATAGCGAGATATACAAACTGTAAACAGCTAGAACGCGATTTGAAAAGTCTAAACGCGTTCTGCTCAAATTAAACGCCCACGCAAGAGAGTTTCTCGCCCTACCGACCTTATATTTCAGCCTTCACGTCTGTTAATGAGGCCTCGCGGCGATCTGATACCAACACCTCGAATCCCGGGGGTCGTTATAAAAAGTATGGCGTGTAAACAGCACATTAACACATAACCAAGAGGATGGACAACGCGATGGCTATCGGTGGACTTAAGAAGTGCTTCAACTTCATATAATCAATACGTACAAAATAACCGAATGATCTGGTAAATCTGGAAAGCAGTTGTAGCATGTTTAAGTGGAAACCTTATGCAGCTTTGAAATTTGCATAATCAATCAATAGCCTTTCCAACAGTAATATACGAGCACGGTTGTATGTCTACTACGCATGCGAATGCACGCTATTCTTTACTTAAATCGCAAATATAGTTTTTTTTTAATATTTACTTAAATATAATTTGAACTCAATCTTAATTTAATCTGATCATCATCAAGTATCATCACCATAAACGAATACTTCCCCACGCGAAATACCAGATAGAAGATCATTAATGAATATGAGAAACATCGATGGTCCCAGAACACTCCTCTGCGGTGACATAAAATTTTTGGGACACGGCTCCACCCACTTTCAAATTCGGAGCAAATTCAGTATACCACCAAATAGTGAGTGCACAAAGATTATAAATTATTAAACTAATACACATTGTGCGGAACTAGTGTCGCAATGTCTAGTGCGCTAGGCTAGAAGTCTCAAAGCGGCGGGTTCGAACCCCGGAGTCGCAACTCTCAGAGTAAGGTTTTTCTATAGTTTTTTTTTCTCCAAATTTGGGGAATGCTAAAGGTGGACATCTTAAGACGCTATGTTGCAATAACTATATATTTAAAATAAACTCGCTAAAAAAGCACACCCGTTACATGCACTTTTTGGGTGTATAACAGTGCTTAGGGAAACATCGGATATATACCCGTTTTTTTATCAATTCACCCATTGAATAGTTACCCAACTGCCATAACTACATTTCGGTCCTTTAGAAAACATATAAACCACGAATTAATAGATCCACATATACCCATACTTAGCTTATTAAACACTTCTGTTGTTATTTTATTTGTTTCTATCTGTTAGACTGCTTATTACTATTGCAGCTTCGTTAGCAACATCCGTTCCTCAAGAAAATGTTTAATTAATCTCAGATTATAAATAGAAGCATTAAGTTTAAGTGTCCCTTTACTGAGAAATCATGATCTCTGTAGAAAAACCATCACCTTCATTCGAGCACCTCGTATCAATTCCTACTATTGGCCCAAGAACAAATAAAACTCTCTTGAAATGATTAGTCCGTCACTTTGCAATAAAGATCTAAAGTGGAGAACGGAGCAGAACTTCAAATAATATCCACTTAGTACTATCTTCATCGGAAAAAGAGGCGTAATGTGTGAACTGCCTTATTTTATCTGAAATCTGCAACGAAGTGTTTCTTTTACCTCGGTAGCTTATAAATTGTCAACGTTAAGGATGCTCTACAGTCATAACGAGGTGCAAATAGTGAGAGAATGACGACATTTAAAGCGATGAAGGCTTTCGCAAATGTACATTCGCTAAGGTATTTTTGATTAGCTGAGTTTTTATTAAGACAGAAGGTTATACGCGAGCTACCTTAATGCACATTTGATACGTTCGTGTTTTTTATTGGATTAAGTAAGAGGATGTTTCAGGAGATCGCTGTAAATCTAACAATAACTTATTTTAGTATCCATATAATTAACATACTCCATAAATACGTGGCAAGGCAATGCAACTATTGGTGTAAAAACATCGCAATATTTCTCGTAACTACCCAATATGAAGGTATTTTTTGAACACTGATTGTTGACTCAATTGTTGACGGTGTTAAACAGAAATTACCTGGACTTGATGAAAAGCATCTGAACTTGTATCCTGTCGATTTACAAACTTTTCAAATCATCCTCATATAATACTGCATTTCTCCAGTATATATTTAATTATATAAACAGCTCCCTCTAGAAATCTAATTCTATTCGTAACGCGATCTCTTTAAGAAGCTCATTTTCCGTCTGCAATGGTAACACGATCTTCTACCAACTTTTCGCGGAAATCATAAACATTATGACGTACAAAATTACATGCATTACGTCCCTCGGAGCTAAATTGGTTCTCATAAAAATTATAGACCACACGTAAACGTGCTGGTAGCATCGACATCCGCAAGTTTAATAGAAAAAAAATTGGACTCCTACCAAACCTCAACTGGAATTAACGCAATAGCGATGGGATCAAATTAAAATCTAAGAGAACAGCTGCCAAAATGTAACATTCAAATACGCCACACAAAAAGAAAATGGAACTAATTTTCGTTGGACGGGAAATAAGAATGTAATACCTGCAACAATAATACCTCCGCACTATTACACAACGGACACTATTGCTCTTAATTTAAAATAGAATCGAAAATTTTAATGGGATTCGAAATGTTCAAACGTTACGTCCTTTACGTCGACGATTGAGATGATCCGACATGCATAGTTGTATGCCTTCTTAGCTGTATTAAAGCATGATCTGAAGGATTACATTTCGTCTAAAAAAAAATGTAAATTACTTTCTATTCGAGAATTCTGAAATTACCGTTTATATTACTTTACTTATTTTGCTACAATATTTAGGCTTTATAAAAGGAACTCTTATTACAGAAACTGAATGGAATTCTTCCTTGTAAAGTTAACAATGGAATTTTTTGGTTTCGCTATGTTGTAGGTACGTCTTCACATTAGAAAGCTTTACCACAACTGTAATAAAACTATTAACAAAAATTTGTATCGGTAAGTAGCCTGCTGAATTAGCACATTTTTTACAATTCTTCAGTTTTAAAAATCATTTCTTTAATATATTTACATTTGCTACCTTATACATCGTACTGTTCATTGTTATCACTCAAAAAACGCAATATCAGGTATCCCTACAATCAGGTTATAACTTATAACCAATAATTAATAATATTTAGGATGAACAGAATGAACCAAATTCTATATAATGAGCAAGTAAATATACTTTACCACAGAGATAGGCGAGAAATGAAACTTAATTTTGGACTTAGTACTGATATAACTTTTATATCCGTGGAAGGTGTTTAGCATGTTGTTGTTACGTATTATTTGGATCCTTTTGTCGAAAATCGTTTTGTTTGGGTTTGTATTCACAAAAATGGATGGATGATTAGACATAACTTGCATTTTTTTTTAATGTTTAGTATTGTACAATCTTAATGCGTTTGTCTATGAAATATAAAACGCTTTAATATTAAAATATTTAGCAGTTTTGACGCTTATTTAAAGCGTCGCGTGAGAAAATACGAGAATGATGTTTTTTCATAAAAATTACAATTGAAGGCACGCACAAACAAGTCTCCAACATTTTTTTAAGACAGCCTGTATTGAATGTATTCCTTATCAACTAGAACAGTTAGGACCGACGTAATTTCCACAGATTCGTGTGTAAAAATTTTTGATTTCACATGTATAACTTCGTTGCATTGTATTATATTACTGTCGTTCAAAACGCGAAACATTGTGAACATATATAAGAATAAGAGAAAAATATAAAAATAAATAAGTACGTGTACTTATCAAGAGACTCATAAAAAATCATAAAAAAATTACGTGTCAAAAAACTTTTGGAGGCTGTTAAATGTTGTGTCGGGCAAATAATCAGCTACCGCTTTTAATTTATTATATAGTAATATAATAATTAGTCCGGGACGGCCGTTTCGGTCACCGGTTGATGATGAGGACCATTCGTGTCCTCGAAACGGCCGTTCCGGACTAATTATTATATTACTATATAATGGAGGGTGCCGATACTTATGTGTTGTTTACCATACTACGCCACAGTCCTTGGTATCATTATTGAGCTCCCGTTTTTTTAAATTTTACAGTTGTCTTGATCTTTGATATTTTGCAGTAACTGATTACAGCAGGGTACAGCATTATAATGTGAAGCATTCTCGAATAATTTTGTTTTTTAAATAGGTATACTGTGGTCAGATCGAGATGTTACTGTGTTAACAAACGAATGCTTACAAAATTAACTCTATTTAAGTTAAACGGGATACGTTACCCTCTTTTTATAGAAAAATATAATGATGTAATGTTAACGTACAATGAACTTCATTCTGCTTAAATAAAACTTCATCTATAATCTATATTTTCTGATAAATGAGAAGCAGCAAAACAAATAATTGAATCCGCTGGAGAAAATTTCGCCTGTTCCATATGCAACCAAACCTTCACCCTTGTTTTATAATTTATATAACAGCACGGCTTCGTTTCGTAGATTCTGTTCGTTTACGAAGCGTTTCCAACGCCTAACGAGTTCTTATGTTCCCGAATGTCAAACAAAAAATTCGTTGACTTCGATTTGCTTCGCTGAATTATATCCGTTTTAATCTGGTGGGCCGTCTCTATTACTTTACTGTACTTTCCACAAGGACTGGAAATTACGAGTCACGACATCTGTGATGTAACAGTGGAAAGAGGCGTACAGTTTGCTAAGTAACCATTACTAGCACCGTATGGACTACGAAAAGATCTAGCAGATTTACCAAGACTCAACGTATTTTCTTTGAAATGGTGACTTATACGAACAGGAGATTGGAACGACAATGGTTTCACCACTATCAATAGTTACTATGAACACCATACAGCAAATGGTCAAATAATTGGCCATTTTCAACATTTCCCCCCATCCAAAATAATGTTATGGTCTTCTTGCCCCGGTTTACCTGAGATTCTGTATGGCTCAACGATCTTTCTGTTAGATTCATCTAACTAGATAATTTTGTTCAAGAAATGATCGTCGTTTTCTAATCTCTCCACTAACTAATGAAAGTACTCCAGTCGGCTGAAATTATCACCAGGCAGTGACTAACAAGAATGGTTGCTTGGTTTAAACTTATCTCCATGTTTGAGTTTGGAACTGATTTAGTTCTAACAAAACTTTGCATCTAGATATCGATTATTATTTATCTGGTAAATGATCCATTTTCGACCCAATTTTTATCAATATCTACGATGAGGCTTATCTTGTATTTCTGTTCGATGAATAAAAGGTACTTAACATGAACGATAATTGAAATGGTTAGCAACGTGAGATTTTATGGTTACCTAATTTTAAATGTCTTCTTCGTCAATATCGAAAACACTTATCAACATGGTTGACCAAGAGAAGAACTCTTCTTAATAGTGGTTATAAATAGCAGAAATAATTAAAATGATATAATGAAACTAAACTATGTTTGCTTAGCAATTAGTTTTAGCACAATCTCTTCTCTTATAATCACATTCGAATTCTGTATTCATCCACATGGATCTCTTCCTGAATGCGCAATCTTAAATTCCTTTCTCTTCTAATAGATAGCATTTAATTACGGTAATACGTACTGGCATCGCGACTTATCCCTTTTTCTAATTCGCGAAGAGCCGAGAAAATGAAAGTGCATTCCGTTCATAACAAATATTAATTAATTACAACGCTGATGATATTTGGATTTTCAGCCATCGCGAAGGCTAAAATGAAAGTAGAAACTACATAGAATGCATAGTTTCTCCGCGAACTAAGTTCCTTATTTTTATAGCTCGCGCTCGCGAGCATGTAGAAGGAATTTAATTTAATTTTTGGCGATAAACTAAAACAGGTTCTTTTTTATGTATATATAAACATTTGGAGTTGTAAAACGAAAACAAAAAATACAGTCAAATCTCAAAACCTAATAATTATTATTCGTCACTCGTTCTCATAATTAGTTACGGCGGTTAAACCATAAAATTTGCAATAAATAAACAAACTTAGGCCCGACCCAACATACTTGTCAACGCGGTATGACCGTGCCCGGCGCGTTGTTTTATACAACACGTTCGATTAATGGATTCCACCAATGATAGTTTTAGGCTGGATATATGAAGAGCTGTCAACATGAGAAATCCATCACTGTTGCTTCAACCGAACTAAACAATTCGATCGTCATCATCAATCTTTATTAAAATGGAAACTAATAGTTCATAAAGGGATTGATGCATTCATTGTAGCAAAAAAGCTAATAAATACATTCGGATCAGATGTGATGTCACCAGTCATTCTCTACAATAATAATAATAATAACAATCAAACTGACAACTAACATCTAACAGCCATCCACCGACTTTAAAAGCTGGTGGAAAAATTTAACATTTGATGGAGATGTATCAATTCAAACAAAAACAATAACGACTATCCTGGACGGTGGACACAAATCTAACCATCGACTATAAACGCGTCGGTGGTTAACTGATGCCAGCACTGCTTCCATCCCATCTCGGATCGACCCATTTGCAACAGGCGGACCTACGTGTAGGCCGATAGCTCGGCCAGTTGTCGACCCATCGACCCGTTCGAAAAGTTCACTCTAAAAGAAAATAAATTATTTACATTGCACTATCCTCCGTATTAAAAAAATAATAGGAATTAATGATTCTTCTCACTACTTATGAAATACGCTGGATGTTTCAATATAATTCAAGATAATTCCTGGTGACTCTGTGTGAGATGAAGTTATGCAAGGTTGAAATGAAAAAAGGCACCAGTTCTCAGAAAATTCTGTATTAAAGAAACGATTATGAGTTCCTAAACTGGTCTCTTAAATTATTTTAATGCAAATTTTTCATTTCTACGTTTCATAACATTCTTAACATAATTAATTAAAAAAATAATAAGGAACCCTAAGAAATTAACCTTTTATGCTAATTCAAGGCATGGACTCTAACATTTAATTAGCACAACAAAGAAACCACCATTAATCAAACGTTTATTAAGATTTCTATTGTTCTATACAACATAATCATTTAAAATAGTCTCGTGCATCTAACCAAACGTTCAGGTAATTCTACGCATATCGATCTAGTAGCTGTAAAGCGTCTATGGTGAAACCGTTATAAACAGTTGAAGAAAGTGATCGGGTTTCGATGCTTGTGAACGGGTCACCTTTTTTGTTTCTAAATAGAAGCAGGCGCGGCCGGCAAGGCCGCCTCGGATACGATCTGAATAAGAATTAGTTACAAATGTCAACAATCTATGATTGCGTATAGAACGTGGCTATATCTACGGTTCGCAAGACGTCCGTGGTGGTTCTTCTGCACACTGCAGCTCTCGATTTGCTCCGTGATCCACGGAATAGAGCGGATTTATTAATGCGAACTGCCAACGTTGAAACCATAAATAATACTATTATTATACGTGTACTCGCTGGTGCTATTATTTGAAATGGAAAAATGCAGTAATAATAGTACTGCGAGAATAATGAAATGTATATTGTTTATTATCGATGGCGAAGTAATTTAAAAACAAAATGCTTTTGCCAAGAAATATGTTTATTACTAACAAAAATTTATCACCTACTTCAATTTTTGGGGAATATTGTTATAACTCTGTCCTTATAGTTGCATAAATTCAAGTGAACGCTGGTCTAAAGGCATTAAAGCTTCCCAATCTTAATGAAAATACAACGAATACAAAATGGCTGATTAAGAAAATAGAGAGACATCCACAACAACGTTTATTAAGAATTCAGCAACAATAATTTAGTTTTCTTACCTACGCAAGCAAGCATGTTAGTCACCATTGTTTTTTAGCTTTAATTCTTTGTTTTTATCTTTTTTTTTCTTTTTTTTGTATATTTTGTTCTATTCCATTCTAAAATGTGGCTGTTAGGCTTTTCTATATAATCCGTATTGTTAACTTTTACGAATTAAACGTCTCTTAATGTTAGTTATTTGGATAATCGATATAACGAGCGGAAAAAACGAGCAAACGTAATAAAATAAGTCTCGTGGGATGACGATTATATCGTTGGCGAAGTATATATTTGTTCGGACAGGTTTATTGAAAGCATTTCGGCTGAAATAAAGCATAACAACGACGAGGGCAAGATATAAAAATAAACGTTTATGGCAGAAGGAAAGAAAAATTGACTGTTCCCTTAAGTACCTAATTCGTAAAGGGTGTATTTTAACACTTATGTGTACTAAGGGAAATGTTTTTGGGACGTTTGTTTTATCTTCCTTTTAACTTTCTAACCATAGCACGTACACATTTTCTTCTTTCGTTGGACACAATGCAATTAATGTTGTAACAAACAGTGATAGCGCCCAAACATGGTTGGCGTTCCATCTGCTGCAGCTGATACTATATTTGGCTTTTTCCATAAAAATAATCTTGCAAAATATTCAATATTTATCCGCCTCTAGCATCTGTTGTCGAATGCCTCGCAAAGAGCAGCTCTACCTGAACTCCTTTGTCTAGCAATTTCCATTTCTGGTCATGAATAATATGTACACACAATCTTGTTAGGTGTATTATATCATTTGCGGAACGCTTGAACGTTGATCCTGACTTGATCTACCCCCATTTAAATCCCGCGAACCCCCAAATTTTCTTTTCGCTAACATGGAACCTCAGCGAGACGAAATCGACCTCTGGGAGCCATTAGAAGACGTTGCTTCAAATCGTCTCTACGTTGCTCTTTATATATACGCGATGTTTCACAAAACCCCACAGAAATAAATCAGAGAGGGTTGGTCTAGCCTTTTTGGTGGCCACACTGTGGTAGTTCTTGGGTGGCACTACTATTTTTATTATAAATATTAATGAGATGGGGGAACCTGGGTATTTAAAATAAGGCGCTTTAGGGAAATTGTTGTATTCTTAACAAAAGTCTTTGATGAAGCGTGGAAAACGATTGTTTGGTAACCTAAATTAAAAGATCAAATGCTTCGATGAGGACACGTTCACAAATGTTTTTTTTATATTTTCTTTTTGTCCATACAGAAGAGGAACTCTTCATATCAATAAAATTGCTTCATTACTGTAGTTCTTCTATTTCTGAATTAGCCATAGTTTTATTCAAGCTGAGGTATTCTATATGCGTAGCACCTCTAGATATAGAAAGACAGCTAAAAATGCAAATTCTTCGGTTAGGATCACATCTAACGCCGCATTGACATTTCGAACGGAAGCATATTTTTCTAACAGCTCAAGACTGTGAGGTACCGATTTCATTCGGATGCATGATAATTGGTCACGTGACTATCAAGATCGAACACACACATCAATTTATAGCAGTAGTATTGAATTGACGCTGATCCAGACCCGACACAATCGTTCTCTCTCAAGACAAAAAATAAATTATAGTCTAACAGGACGGAGACATGTTTGCGTTCGACTTAAATGTCATTCATGCGGGACATTTCTCGATTGCCGCAACCGTGAATTCTTTGAGGCACATTTCTACAATTTTAGGTAGGTCATTTGATTAAGAAGCTTAATATATTCGCCAAGGTGAACGGGCGTCTACTATTACCGGCCGCCCTCCTCCGCTCCTCTAAGCCTCCCCACCCCCAATAGTTTTCCATACCTACCTATTGTAATAGCGCTGTCCGTATCGCAGGTCTACAAGTTTTTACTAGAAAATATTTGCATGCGTATTATGTATTGGTAGGTATGCATATGCATGATGGTTTATTTTTAAACCAGTTCCGTTTGCGAATCATTGTGGAAAGTACGAGGATAAGCAGCAAGGTTTTGGAATGTGGATTAGAAAAAAAAGATGTTTTTGAATATTTCGAGCAGGAAACAAATACATTATTGATTTCTAACAAGCGTGCTAGCAGGAAAAGCCATTACGACGGATAACATCGAGTAAAAACTTTCGTTCGGTAGCTGGGCGCTTCCAACACTTGTTCTATTTTATATTTCTATTAAGATTTCCTTCTCAACATATTCTTTGTTCTTCTTCCACGATTGAACCGATCCAGAACCGCCCAAACCAGTCGATCTTGTAAGTAATGCAGACTTTAATATCACATACACTGTACCATGATTTGCAATGTTGAACCATTTTGAACGGTTCAGGGTCGATTCAAATATAGAAGAAAAACTAACCGCTACCATAACGTTCTTTTCTCACGCGTTAATTAGACAAGATTAGATACAAAAATGAAGTATTTGTGTTTCTTTTCTGCAATAATTCTAATAACTACTCAGCATGCCTATGTATTCAATTACAAAAAAAAAAAAAAAACGAATCAATACATGGAAGGTTAGTGTAAATGCTCAGTGGTAAAAGAAATCAACGCTATAAGCGCCTAAAAAAATTGTAGATTATTAATAAAACGTGTCTACTTAAGTATAAAGTTCTGTTTGAAAGAGGACAGGGATACGTATCCGCATACACGAAATCAGAAACAGGAAAATACAGAGAAAATCATTCCGAGATTTATTCAGAAAGCGCGCGTGAAGCTCTCTTTCAAATGCAAAAATACTGAATGAGGAGCTTAGCATAGACAGCATGCTCGCGACGATGGATTTTGCTCCCTCTCGCAAGCAGTCCCGTAGGTGGTGGCCTGGAACTTTCTGCGGCCGTCTTCTTCAAATTCGGCAGCTCCGAACCCAACGGAACCATAAACCTGTCGTTCAACCGGGACGCGAATCTATTTTTAGCGGTAATTTCATATTTTGCGCGCTGTCTGCCTAACCGCCACCAACGCACCGACTGCGCCAAGTTCCTATTTGTTGGCCATAGCGTAAAGACACCCACCGAATAATCAATAGATCCGTTCAGCGTCAAACTACGTTTCGCCCTCATCTGCTCTTAATTCAAGCACGACCAGGAACGAAGGCAACAAGTGCGTCTCGTGTTGGAACTCGTTAAGAGCGTAATTCGAATCGTTTAGGATCGAGATTACATTTATTCGATACTACTTCGGTTCCCGTTGTTTCGATCATTCCAAACTATAGCACGAAGCTTTACAACCTAGTATGCGCAATTTTTTGCCGATTTTATCAAGTATGCGAATTATTTGGGATGTACTTTTAATGGACAATTATTGTTTATTTGCCTGTATCTCAATTGTTTAGATTTGTTATTATTTGAGGTCGTAGAGGTGATTTCTAAGACAGAGCCGTTTTGGCGAGCGATGAATATCACAGTTTGATTCCAGTTTTTTCACTTCAAAATTTCCTTCTTTTTATCGAAACTGTCAATTCATATACAATAGCGTCCAATACGAAGAAGACAGCTGCTTTATTTAAGCATTATTTCCACGACATGCAAAAAAAATTTTTCATATAAACATGAATAATCTGTAGGTATTGTGCGCTTTTCCGTTTTTCATCTTCCTCTTTATCATCTTCGAGACGCGTCCGCCCTTTCGTCGACGCCAATTGACGCCTGATCAAATTACGCATTGTTTGCCCCTCTTCGTCTTTTGTAGTAGGCGACGTTCTATTTTTCCTCGTCGCTGTCCGCCTATACACAAAACCAATTTGACGCGAATAAAGTCCATAATGTAATTATACGCAGCTCCTATAAGGCAATAATTTCATTCAATTATGGCTTCGACGTTTGCAATGTCGTTTAGATGGGATTTATTTCATGTTGGAATAGGGTTCGTCATATTAAGATGTTGTTAGCGATTAATTCGTTTATTTCGAATCGATTACATTCAACAAAAAGACAGAAACGGGGATAATACACCGATACATACTGCATACAGATTACAACATTCTTCCCAAAAAAAAATGTCCTTTCAGAACTTACTCTTTATCATGTAACATTGTAGTCTCTAGTACCTAATTCATCGACTGCAAGACATATTAAAAGGCAGTGATGTAGTGAACGTCTTTTCTGCATATAGAATATAGTAAAAATCCACTATTTGGTCTCAACGTCAGGATACTAACTTCTTTAGCGTTTGGGCCTATTACAAATATAAACGAGCTATTGATCCCCTCACCAATGCTTTACCAGCAGAGCCTTTACTGCTTTCCAATTAGTAGATATTTATGTGGGGTTACCATTTGATAAAAAGCAACGCCACCTTAAGTGTTTTTTGAGTTTTGGAAAAAGATAATAAGGCGCAAAATCGAGATTGTAAGGTGAGATATTGTAGTTTCCCAAAATCGCATTCGTGACTTTGTTCGTCCTTTTAGAGGTCTTTCGCTCTATAGGTCATCGTGAACGGATTCTCTGCCTCATTTAAACTGCTTGCAGTAATATTTGACTTGGAAATAGAACGCACTATCTTTTCCACACACTGCCAGCGTTCTCTCATGAACATTCTTCGAGCTATTATAAACATTTCATGGTACTTCCGTGTTCATGATTCAAATCCCTCATTTTCGCTTATACGAAACGTTAAACGATTGGAATTAAACTTGGAGATGACACGATAAAATGACACAGAATATTGACATACGAAAACCGTTCTTCGCGGGCGTATTGTCTGCGTAACTGAGTAGATAACAAAATATTCCCTTCGTACCATCAATAAGAAAGCTACAGCTGCTGATCTCAATATTTTGCATTAATTTCCTGATATAAATAAAAGTATTTTCAGTATTATATAACACCTTGTTTTTATTCGCGTAAGAACAACAAGAAATGTTGTAATTCTTTCAAGCTTGTTAACAGGCATGTGTGATAAAATTTAAATCACATTTAGAAGAAATCCATTGAAATTCCTTAACTGAATTATTCTCGTATAAACCGTGAATTTTCGATACGATCTGTTGCATTAGTAAGCCATTACTTCAGCCCAATGATTTACTTATGTAAGCAAGACGAATTCGGACTTTAAATGTTCCGTTTCTCAATTTGAAGCGTTCATTTTCACTATTTCTGTTTTCGAATCAAGCTAGGTGGAGTTATGAAATTCCAAATAATAAATTAATTCTGTCTTTCGCTGATTAATCAATCTATAATAAAACCGCAAACTAGGCATATTACAATGTTGCTAGTTTGAAGCACGTTTGGAAATATAAAATTTAAAAAAATATGATGAAACGATTCTCAATATAATATTTAAAAAACGTACGTTAATGAATTCTTTGTGTCATCCTTGTAATGGATTGCGCCAACCCTGTCCAATGCTAGCCTACACTGTATATTTCCTGACAGTCATGACTGTTTCTATGTCCTCTAGCTACCGGCCTGTACCTTTGAAAGCATGCACTTCGAAGGTGGTGCAATACTGAATTTTAGATCACTTGAACGGTTTCTTAGATAAACATATTAAATTAATAAATAATAAACACAATATTATAACCAATTTTCAGCTTTTCAAGAGAGGAAAATGTTCATCTACCACGCTAATCGATATTTTCTGGTTTGTATTTAATGGAAAGATCTGTACTTAGAGAGGCACAGCGCCAACTTAGTTTGCTTCGCGTGGCAGGAACCAGTTTACTAGGATAAGACACACCACAGCGGAAGAAGTTTCGTACCTTACCAGTCAAAATGAGCATGCCGCACGGACAGGTTTTGGGGCCAATACTATCTAGTTTTTGAACTTTAGATGTAGGAACCAAAGAGCTTTTAAATATGCATATAGAATGAGGTAAAGATATACAGGTGTTTCTTAAAAAAAAAAAAAACGAGTCTCAACTGTTCGAAGATGCTTCAATTAATATTACCTGATATTGTGACCTGTACACCCTGTATACTTCAATATAATTTTCTGTCATACCGAAGCAACTTTTATTCCCAAAATTTTTTCCAATAAATGAATAGGTAAGCTGTAATTCACCACATACAGATAGTTGTCGCATCCAGTATACTATTCATATTACTATTTAATAATATTTATTATATTTATGTCTGTCTGGAAAGATTAAGCACATTCAGCTTTAACATATGTGCCTTACCTATCGGTGCTAAAGATGAAAAAGGCAACACATCAAAACAAATTTGTTATTACAAACTTTATAGTTCTTCAAAAGGTATTTTCGTAGCGAATTATTCATCTCTTGCTGTTACGAGTTATATTGCATCGTTCATTTCTGTCAAAACATATAATATGAAACTATAACAACGTGTGTTTCATATTGCCAATCTTACTAACAGCACTTCTGGCATATCATTCGCATAAGCTACGACGTTTGAGGATGGTTGAAGAGTAAGTGGATACGTTATATATTCTCGGTGCAAATATATTTTATAAATACGTTAGTGAAGAACCTACCACACGTAGGTGTTTTCTTAATTAAAAAAAAAAAACTTCTATAATAAAAATAATCACGAAATAATTGTAAAATGATTTACAACAACAACACAACGACTTAAGTTATTACAAATAAGATAAATTACATCAATCTTATATTTTCAAATTTAATAGAGACGCCCTGTCAGTCGCGTAAAACCTTGTGAGATTCGCTTGTTTTGTCAAGATTTAATTAGCGTGTGTGTGTGGTTAAGTACATGCCATTCTTACGAACAATACAAAAAGATACGAAGATTTTTCTAGGGTTGTGCTAATTAAGAAACGATCAGTCACGAGAATCCTGTCCAATAACACATATACGACATGCACACATGTTCACAAAAAATCTAATTTATGTAGATCCATCATATCGGTAAAGATGTGTGTCGTTGTGTGAACGCCAACACATTACTCTCATCGTTTTCCGCGAATATGCACCTAAAAAATCACACGCCACATAAATAAAACTCTAAATAGCAAGTATATTTCAAACGTACACGCCTATCTAAATCTGAAACGGGAGGAGCGCCTATTTCCACCGAGCTCCTGAATCTTATCGCGAAAATTCAGGCACGGTAACACACTATTTCAGCGAATAACGCCCCCGCAGTTACGGTAGAAGATCCCATTATCTGCTGCAGGTGTTATCTGCGGCGGTCTATAGTTTCGAATCGGCTGTTTCGTCGGTTCAGTTCGTTTCTCGATAATAGGATGACCGTGTCGAAAATATTTTCATTCACATCCATTTCCATTCACGACGTGGAATACTTAAAAATAAATTCACCCAACTGAAGCAGCTCTCTCTGCTAAGCTCACTGCGTCATCGAAAATTACCATATAGGAAAGCTTTTGTGGAAAAATTCTCTGGTGGGTAGTATTTAATTGGCAATGATTTCAAATAGCTGTTGAGCTTTAGTTTTAGCTAATTGGCAAATTTTAAAACAACGCTCTAAAATTGCTCTAAAATCAAAGCAAACATTATTATCTCATCGTTTCGAAAAGAAGAATATCTATCGGTCAAAAAAGAAACATTTTCTCACCATACTTTAATAATATAACAATTAATTATTGTCAGTTAGTGTATCTAATACACTCGCCTTGTTCGCGACGGAAATTAATATTTAATTGAATGTAGTCCTAGTTACCCAGCTCTATTTCACTATATTTTAACAAACAGAAAAACATAGAGAAAATAAAATAAACGTGAGATAAAGAAGTAAGAAGTAAGTAAAGAAGTAAGAAAGTGACGACTACTATAACGACCTGTGAAGAATTTAAACAATTCTCTGCAGGGATGGAAAGTACGTTGAATACCAAATGTCTCGGTCCGCTTACGAAATATAAGCTACGATTACTTGGAGAACGAAAAACAAATATTAGCTAGTTTTGTATTCTTCACGCAACGGAATATGAAATTAGCGAGATATTTGTCAACGCAGGGTGAAAGATACGGTAAATGTAGATAAATGCAATATATAATTTTACGTGACGCGCTCAATGAATGGCTGGCTTGAAGAGACATTAGGGATAATAATTCGTGCGTGGGCAGAAGATAATTCTTATTTCTTCAAATAAAAAATATCCGTAAACAGGTTGGACAGATAAAATTATATTGAAGTATACAAAATGTTCAATTTCCGCAATGCATTTCTTTTTTTTTTAATGAAACATCCTATTATATACTATTCAAGAATCTTTTAGAGAAATTGTTCTAGAATTTACAAACGCTTCCTCCTACCTAAAATATGTAAGACTAAATCTCACAAATTCAATTAAAGATATTTGTGAGAGCTAGGTCTTCATTTGCCCATCTCTATTATCACGAACTGCGCCAACACCGAGTCTCCAAATTCAATCCAAAAATACATTTATATTTACGGATTACGCGAGAAGACAAGTTCCTTCAAAAAGATGCAGAAATCACTCGCACATTCCTTAAAAACATAGCAGTAGCTTTAGCGACATAATTATTTTCCCTTTTTCGCAATTATCGTGCCATCTAAGTACATAATCGTCTTCAGCTTGTCCATAATGCATAAATAACCATTTTAACAACGTAATCGGATTTTGCACACCGTAGTTTCTATTTGGCCTACTTAATTGTAAACAAGTCGGACTTGGAGACGCGCTATTCCCTTTACTCAGGCATTATCTTCGCTTTTCGCGAACAGATTGCCTTTCCCGTCATTCGTGAAAGATTAAAGCCACCTCTAATATATGGAAAAGCGCCCGGGTCGCGCGCTGGAAGTTGTTGGGAATTTAAATCACGTGACCGGCACCGTCAAGCCAGTAATCAAATAATGTCTGGGACCCGTGCGAGATGTGAACACAACAAACAACGTAGCCGCCCATTCCAGCTCTATCCGGTGTTCGGGCGTCTTCTTTCGGCGTTTGATAATATTCGGGGTCGCGGAATGGGAAATCGGCCGGATTGAAGAAGAATGTTTCGCTAGGACGAAATCCCAATTTATATTAATTTGGCGTTTCAGACGCTTTAGAAACGTTATGTATACAATTTAAAAAACGTTCAGCTGACAATGTATAATTGAAACTAATTGTATTCTTATGGAAAATGTAAGCAAATAGATTAAATTCAAACAGTTTTCATCGATTATCGCTTGAACGGACGATAATTTTCAGCAACAAATATTTTCAAAAATGTCTCCATAAATTTTACGTAACTTACGCGATACATTTAAAATAAATCTTCTAAATTACAACAAGAACCGCTTCTAAAAAATAATCAATTTTTGCCTGTTGTAATACTTAAATTATTAAATGAAAATTATTCAATTTTATGTTTAAGAATAAGCCTGCTCAAATTGATAAAGTACACAATAATAATAGCTTTAACTACATATTAAAAAAAATTGTACTTCTTTGGAAACTGACCTACTAATTAAACTATACCATGCTATCCATAGAAAAAGGTGAAACTATGAAAAACGATTGCTGCCAACAGTTTCATTCAAAAGATACGAAATCGAATTTTTGCCATCAATTAATTATTAATAAATTAGAAAATTTATTGACAACATCGAATAAAAACACGATATGTGCACAGATTAATTTACCACATACAGAACTGTAAATAGCGCGAAACACTGACGCAGCAAAACAGAATGTTTGATGATTCGATGTTTATGACATTAACAAATATAAGCACGCATGCCATTGTAACAAATAAACGATCGGGGATGCTATTAATTGGGTTTCAAAATATTTATCTTAATAAATGTACTTGACTGAATATAAGCACCGTTATTGCAAACAAAAAAAGGTTGGGCACACATTAGAAGAATAGCAACCTTTCAAATAGAGAGTTTACTGTTATTATCAACGTCACGTTAAGTAATCAAAATTACGATTACAGATTACACGATACCATGAATTTACATGTTAAGAATTCTGGCATGTTAAGAAAAAGATCATCTAAAAAAGAAGCTATGTTTAGCAGTAAACAGTATAAAATCGCACAAAAAAGTGGCTATATCAAAGACGCTCAAAGATATTCCAGCGAATCTAGACATTTGCATAACTCTGTATAATTTTCAACGTCGTTTACAGTATTAAATGATCATTCTTATCATATCCAATTAATTTACACAACTCATCATTATCTTTCACTTCCAAGAATCTGTTTTGTGATCACCCATTTTCCTTAAGCACATTAACTACAGACGGGAAGACTTGAAATGCTTAGTATCAACCGCACGAGACCGGCTAGGTAACGTGGGTAATGTGGCTGGCATCCACACAAACGTAGAATATTTCAACGGAAATTCTACTCGAAAGAAAATGAAATTGATGTCAAAGTAATGTTGAGCTACTACGTGTTCTTCTGAAATCTAGCACCGAATACGGTAAGACAGTTTCTTACATTTTTTTCAGCAAATACTTTTGCCATTTCGTTTGCTTGAGTCGAAAGATTTCGGTTCCATAAAAATTTAGGACTCCTCGACATAAAAAATTAATCGATGCCAGGCGACGTTACGTGTAGGATAAATACACGTCTATATTGTAGAAACCAATGTTTTTGCAATGAAGTTCATAAGTATGATTCCGTGGCAAAAACCACTTTTCTCGATTAAAACTCAACGAACTTATGAAATATCACAACTGCTTAACATGTCTTTAGGACAAAGTTTCTTTAGCTTTAACAACATAATCTATAACGTGTCTTTAGGTTTGGCTACGGCCTCTCCTCTGTCCCCTTTATTAAATGACATATTTATGCATGAATTTAGTCAGATAATGGCTTGTCTGAGAAGACCAAGTTTTATAGACGTTATATTGATGAAAATTTACTTGTTTGGTTGGGTGATTTGGATGAATTGCACGACTTCTCTTATATTCTTATTAGTGTAGTGAAGGCCCAACGGGGTATATAAACTTTTTAGAGCTTCTGATATCCTCAGTGAATTATAGTTCATGACTTTGTTACTGTCGCTCCCTCGTCGTAAAGGGTGAAGCGCAGTTAATTCTTCTCCAACTGCGAATGGCGACTCGGGAGTGTACCGGACCGACTAAGAAAATCTAATCAAACGAAGCGTGGATACTCTCACCACCGGACCACTGAGGGAATTAACCTATTGAACATTTTCTTGTTGGCACTCTCATTAAACGATTTTGAACCATCCTTGACCAGCTAAAATACAAAATGGAATGAAAGAAAAAGGAACGTACATTACAGTTCCTTCATCTTCCTTAGCTATAATGAACACATTCATAAAGACAGAGATTAAACTCTTTTGATCGATTCTTTGTATTGGCCCCATATTCTATAGTATTACTAACGTCTTCAGTAATCATATCAACTTATGTCTTAAAGCCCTCTTAAGAATTATATCCTAACAAGGATCAAGTAAGTGAAATGAATAGATGTGGCGTGAATGAATCGTGAATCGTTACATTTGTTCGGTGGACATAATTCTTTAAATTCAGAAATCACAATATCAATCATCTATTTTAGTCTAGGCCTGATGATGTGTGAAGTCGCACGAAACCGATAGCCTAATTAAATAAAAATATTTGCGAGATTTAGTCCTTTTTCTACTTTTTATCTACTTTTCGATTACAATTTATATTATTGCATACAATACTGCCCATTTCTTCATATATTTTTGAACACAAATAAAATATGAGAAATTTTTAGATTTAAATAACGTTAATGTCACACCTTTATTCAATATCAATGTTGGTCAATGTGGGCAACCTTCACATGTATCGAACAAGCTTAAATGTTTCTAATAGTTGTTAAGAAACACACAATAAAAATACATTTTTACAAGTTATAGAAATGCAAAATAGGAAAATATCGCTTTATAAGGCATTTTATCGCACTTGTCCGTTTGAAAAATTCGCATTTCGCTCGTTTTTCAAATTTCAGACGCTCCACCTTATGAAACTTGTTTTCTAATATACTACGTTACATGTTAAAAACGGCGTAGATTACAAATATTAATAAAAAATAAATGTAAAACGTCCTAATCCGGTACCACCATTAAAAACGTGTCCCTCATATTTTGAAAGATAACACTATACTCCTACACACTTCGCTTAAAGCTTACGAGCTTTTACACGTGGTAACTTTTCACACTCTTGATGGCGCGTGCGCGTATCCGCGGTACACCGTTTTAATTCATGGCATATCCTGATCAGTAGTTATCGTGCCGCTGTTTGTATATATCGTGCGTCGGTTAGATTGTGTTATACATTGTAAAAAAAAAAAACACGTGAATACGTAAGTAAGTAACCGCCTTGATTTTTCTCCTGTATACATTCGAAGCGCCCTATTCTTTTCGAAAATATTGCTTTATTTCTTAGATATTACGATAACAATTCTATTGTTAAAAGGAACGTGATCGGAAAAATAATAAAACGGCAATAATAATAAAAGTAGAATCTCAAGTGCGGTATGTGCCGTTTGTTTTTCTCTCCTTTTCACTTATCGCTTTCACACTGTTACATGTATAAAAAAAACTATTTGTTTATTAAAGTTTTAATAACAATCGAGATAATTTTAAGGACGTCGCTTTAAAATTTACGTTGTTTTGTAGCGGGTTCTATACGGAATCGGCCTTCCCATTTAAACGAAGCGGCGAAACTTCGGGATTTGGAATTCCCAACGTGTTTATTTCTGTTACTAATTACAAACATCGAGATTCTAATGCACGTATACTAAATACGTCAAATTACCTCATCTACTCAGAACAAGTGCACGCTTATAGTTTTTATTGTTGTAAATACCATGTTATGTTTATTCTATCCGCTACTATAACATATATCTTGTAATGAGACTCTTCTTTTTTTTAGTTGACGAAGTTTTAAATTATATTCTCCTTACAACTTTTAAACATCTCTTTTTCTGCCAATTTATATAATTTTCGGTGCCTGAAATCTGATCTTCAGATCTTTGCGAACCCAGGTTCAATTTATCCAAATTGTTCCTTCAGCGATTCCAAATCAGTAGGTATTAGTTGGAAAGTCTCAATGGTATTGCTAAATGTTAACTTGAACTGTTTTACGAAGAAGATCCCAAAATAATATTTGGAAATTTTGGAAAAAGTTGTCGTTGTCGGAAGATTTGTTTATTTTCTCGATTAATTTTTCTAATCTCCACCGATAGATTATTAAGGTTAAGTAGAAGGGCACCCTTAACGTAACAACAACCATTTGAAATGCCATTCCATGAGGACGATGTGCATATGTCCTATGTTCCACATAAAGAAATGTAATTCTGATTTACGTTAGTAGCTTTGATTTTTCGCAGCGCAAGTTGTTTATTGGACTCTTTCTTTTACGAAACCTACCTTACTATATGTGTAAGACGAGGATGAAAACCCAATCTGGGAAAAATTGGAGGCAAGAGGTCAACACCACTGCTCCATCTCGCAATTAAAAGGAACTAACACGATAAACCTGCTAACTTGGAACATTTCCCAACCTAAATAAACAGTATAATAACAACATAGTTCAAATCACATATTTTAATGTTAATTTATCCCGAATTGATAGAGCAAATTTTTCCCTTAAAATTTCGAATCTGAAGGCTGCGTAGCTGTTGTATTCTTTGGAATCAATAATTTATTTTTGATGAATTACATCTTTCCCTTAAATTTTTGCTCGTCCATGACTTGTGACAGGATGTGTACTTTATATAGACGTAGAAGGATTCGAAATTATTAGAAAAACAATGTTTATGGGTTTGGCTTGTGTGACGGGCAATATTTAGAAAAACATCTTTTTAAAGCAATCATCCGAAATTACAGGAAATATTAGATTAGATTCGTGACAAGGCTGCTTGTGAAATTGGCTTTAAATTTCCAAACAATACATAACATGCAGAATACAGAGCTCATAAAGCGTGTCCGATAATGTTGTTAATAAGATGATCCTTCATATTCTACAGCTTCCCTTCCAACTATTACTTTTGAAAGTTTTCTTTCTTGTTCATAGGATCATTTATTTTCATTTGTGCTTTCTTTTATCAGTTGTCATTTTTGCTTTGTTCCTATTTTCTAGTGCCATATGACAATCTGAATCAAACCACCTTTATGTTTTGTCTGTTTAATTTAAAAAATTATCAAAATATCAGTTATGAGAAATACTCAAAATAATCTATTTTAAATGAAACAAATTACAACGTTTTAACACCACAAGTTGTACAAAGTACGTACAATTTTTAGAAGTATCTGTGACGTACATTACAACTTTAATTTTTTTAAGTGCATCAATTGTGCGAAGTGCGGACGCACTTAAACCTAGTAATAATAAAAACAAGCCAATTCAATGGCACTCATGCTCTAAACTGTTTGAATGTGTGCCAATTTCGACAAAAACAGAGACCTCTATTTTTACACCGTTATCTCTATTTTATCATTGCCATCTTTGGTAATAACTTTATCGCTGTATCCATAAAAATATTAAAGTAAGAAAATTGATACAATTGTTTTTAAACATATGTTTGTACATAGTTAAGGCACGAGATACGTGCAGTATAAGCCAAGTTTTTTTACGCCATTATTACGATAAACGATTCTCAGATATCTACCTATGAGTATGTATACTTCCGCTTCAGAGGAATCTGTTTATCTTTGGCAGCTATTTTTTATAACTTAAAAAATCGGTTCAGTAATCGAGTATTCAATTTCGCGGTATTACTTACTTGTCACAACAAGTGACAACAATCTAATTTAATTAAGAACTAAATCAGAAAGCCTGTCTTCAAATTTAATTCGGTTTACATATTATTACGCAATTTTTCATCCGTTACTTTGGTTTTTTCCTTAGGATATTTTGTATATATATTGATAGGGCTCGGTGGCTCAATCCTGCGAGAGAGGCGCTGTATTACATACAACACTTTACGCTCACTGCTTAAAGGGATCCTGAACTTAACCTTAAACTTGTATACCCCGTTGGGCTGTCGCCGCACGTAAAAATACACAGGGTAACTGGTTCATACATGTATTCCTTTGGGATGCTCGTTTGCAGTCGAATGTACCATAATTTGTATTGTATAGTTCCTGCATGTTTTTGGAATATTGTAATGTTTATGATATCTTTAAAAATCCTAATTTTCCCATCCGCAAACAACTACGGAATAAACATTTGTCATATTTTTCATAAAATAGTATTTCTCCAAATTAAATACGGATATTTAACGAGACAAAACAGGTCGCAAATATACAGCGATGACACTTCGCAGTGACGCTAGACGGCTAACCTTAAGATAAGATTACCGGAGAGAAATTTCTAATATTAAATCGAACAACTTTAGACAGGCTGTATATAATATATAGCATGACACTGCATTAAAACACCAATCTTCCAGCAATTAAAAATAATTTAAGATTTTAATTTCAACATATCTGATTGTCGTTACTACCACACTCAGAGCAATATTAATCGCTACCAATAAATACGAGCACGTGTGCATTGTTGTAAATTATCTTCAATTTGTGCATTGCTAAGATCTACTATAATGCGAAAAATCTGTTGTATACATTCCATGTGATTTCCGAATAAAGTGGGATCCACTTTTTTCGCGAATATCTTGATTGAAGTTCCTTTTTTTGTGCGATGAGGCACTCGTCTATTATCGCACCAAACGCTGATATCGCTAAATTAAATAAATAATTTGTTTTATAGATTGCATTATGAATACACCTTTATCAAATTAAATGGATTTGTATTAATACAATCGGCAGCAACTTATACGTATTCGCAACTTCCTGTCATAATAAATTAATAGAGAAAAAATGTCGCTGATAGATACAATCTGACGATTTTATAAACATTAGCTAAAAACTCCTCTTACAAAAATAAGGATAAGAATAAGAAGAGCTTATTGGTGACTTATACATACAGTATAATGTAACCAATAACAAAAAACAAATACAACGCAACAAACCTCTTTGTATCAATTGTACATCGACGAGAAGCTTTTAACGTTGTCGCTGCAATTCATACAACACACAGAAGAATATTTGTTCCAAAAGGTTTGCCACCATTATTTTGGTTATTTAATTCGGCTTTATAGGACGTGTTATCTGACTTTATTAGGATACAAATTATTTAAAAATAAGTAACTTAATCAAAGCGATAAATAATAGCTTAAAGACAGGAAATAGAGGAAAATCGGATATAATTCTCCTCTTTCATCGTCTACTGCTCAGTAGTGTTCATTGAATTCAACGGGCAACAGGAATTCTAATTCGTCTTTACGAAAGCTTCCGATCTCTCTTCTGAAGGTTTTCTTCAAAGGTCGCTTACTAGAACCTTCCCATATTACGTATCTTTTAGCCTCATAAACTTTACCCTTAAAATGTTTGTATGTTATCGTACAGCGTTGGTAAAGAACAATATTTTGAACCTCCCTTAAGGATTTTTTTTTTAATTAATGTGGAGTTGGCGATGACTACTTTTTACATTTTTTAGGATTACAAATACATTTAAATGTTCAAACTGTATATACTTGCTTCAAAACAGAAAACTCCGACCATAAAAGAATCTTGTACAGACTTACACTTGCTTATCGCTAACGCCACAGCGCTAACCTATCTGATTACCTTGTGCACCGCAAACAAGATAATTACAATAAATAAGTAGCATAATAAAAACAATTATCGAAAGAGCAAAACAAGAATATTATTGTCACAACTGTATACGTAAGTAATAATCGAGTAAGAATAAAGTGTGTAAACATCGTACTTGCATATGACAGCTCACTAGTACCGTAAGGCACCCTCAACATTTCTTTTCGGGTTTGTTTTGATATGATTGAAATCCTTACCAAACTCACCAAATTAACGATTAAAAAGTAAGGCAGACAATATTCACGAGACAATTTTGTTAATTTTACCGTCACTGTGAAATATTGCTTAACTATTGTGGCTTTGTTAATTTGTTCTTCATAGATACCTACAATGGAAAGTCATAACGTCTGTTGTAAGCCAATTAGTTATTAGTCCATAGCGAACATTTACGATCACCTTCATGCAGTATCTTCAAATCGAAACAAAATACTTGCCTACCGCGATAACGTCTATAACCTTTAGCCAATCGATTAACCAACGTTCGGAGCAATTTATCTCAAAAGAAACGCACACCTTCCTTTCTAAATCAATGCAGTAGCCTTACACTATCGCCGCTAAATCTGTCCGCGCGTTGTACACAGACGAAAGAACATATAAAAATGCCGAACTCCGCTGTTAACTGTCTAAAACGTCGTCTTGTGTAATAGTTATCCGTGGTATTTCATGTTAAGACACTGCAAAAACTCGCTGACCGATTTCAATTTACAAGTTTATCCAGCGTTTGAATGTGCTTTCTATTTTTACGCTGCCTCTGTACGAGAGATCTAGCCAATAAATTTATACAAACTACGCATATGCACACACTCGAACACAAGAAAGTTTAGCTTGTCTTCGCATCAATTAAAGAAAATTACGAATTGATTACAGTGTGTGTATTTTAAATCAGTGTTTAACGAAAAAAAAAACGGTTAACAAATCCCTTGCCGGAAATGAACATTGTATAGTGAGTAAATGTATCTGTACGTGATCTAAATTTTAAAGAAAGAAACAGAAATAATTGGTCTTAATTATCGTACGACCTCTTCAAGAAGAGCAGCACCGGTTCGGAAGTAACCGACTAAATAGGATCCTTTTTAGTCTAACTTTGAAACTAGTTTTGGAGGTAGGTTAGTAGCGAAGTAATTAATGGTATAAAATGACCGCTGGTGCTTCTATTGCCACATCGTAGTGAATACATCGAGCGTATTAACATAGTGGAAATCAACGGAGTAAGCTATTACTCTAATCAATAATTACCTAAAGAAATAACTTGCGACAACAGGTATATTGTTCTATATAATTGGGAAGTCTTGTATCCTCCAAATATAAATATAATTAGCATCAAAATACTTCAATTACTGAAGTTACCTTCTCTAAATAAAAATAATTAAACTAAATATTTTAATTATGACGGCCCGAAGGTCCAGTGGTAAGAAGTCTGCGTCTGACTGGGCAGAGTTAGGCGCTGCGTCTTCGAGTTCCGCTAGGATCAAATTCTCTCAGTGGATCCGGTACACTCCTAAGTCACCATTCGCAGTTGGGAAAGAATTAACTGCGCTTCACCCTTTACGGCGAGGGGGTGATAGTAACAAAGCCACAAAACACTTTACACTCAAAAGCTTCTGATGTTATGACAAACTTGAAAAAGCTCCACCCCATCAGGGCGTTATCACAAAAAAAAATCGTTATTGACATAGATCTCGTAGTGCGGTGATTAGCACGCCAGTCTGACAAACAAATATTTACATTCTGTGTAATTGTTTGCATACGCCTACATCTCGAATATAGTTTCTTTCCATCAGAATTTTTTCATAAGTGACTCTGACTTCTGCGTCAGCTTCATGAATCTTCTACAAAAAATTAGTTATTTAACGTTTAATGTTAAATAAAGAAACCAGGATTCCGACTAGATAACATGTTAATATTTGGACTATTACCCTTCCTACCCTATTTCCTTATTTTTTTGAAACTGTTTCTTCATGCTGGTAATAATTTCACAGAATATTACCATCGATGTTTCGCAACGAACGAAGCAATGATTCTGAAAATAATGTGGATTGCGTAAAAAATTTATGACGCAAGTTAGTAAAAACCAAAGCAGGATGACTGATAATGCCTATGTTAATGAATTAACGCGGTTAGATAGCTGTGTGTGGGTACCCATATTTGCTTTATGAAAAGGATCGAAAGCCTACATCAACAAATAGAGCAACCATTATCCAAAAACTATATCGTTTGTATAACTTGCTCTCGATCACTCAAGGACGTAAATTGTTTTCGTTTCCTAATCGTAAAATGCGCACGTTCGTTGTATAAAATATTATCACGAAGATTTCGTGACTGCATGTATGCATACGTAGAGCCGAAACCATCGATCTAGCTTGTTCACGAAATTTTTTCATGCTGGTGAGATATGGTTGCTATTTAAGCAAAATGAAACAACACACATATCTAATAGCTCGAGGCTTGTGATTGCTTAAAACATGCCGCAAGGTGTACTAAAATCATCTAAAATTCCTATTTTTCGATTAATCCAAGTTTACAGTCCCTATAGTAAACATATTGTGCAACGAACTAAAGAAAGCAAAGACGGTAGCTAATATTTTTTATTGCGGTACTCGAAACCGTGACACAGAAACATAAACTGGATATAATATTAAATTAGAAAATCTCAAATTAATTAAGAATATGGCTTCGTCATGAAAATTAGACGAATTCGGATCTATTCCGTGTTGATGAATTTATTCGTGTAAAACAAACACATGTTTATGTTGTTCTAACACACCCCAGGACCTGTACCTTTGTGGTGCTTCCAAATATCTTTTGGAGCGGGGATAGAACAAGGCAAAGATTTTTCTCGCATCATTCGGTCGTACGGTTGACAATAAGATTCCACGGATTCTCGGACAATTGTTCCGTATTTAGTCAAATAATTTGTGTTGCGCGGACTGTGCCGATACTTTAGTGTTTATACACAATTGTGTTAATTTTCTGTCAACAAAGATACATCTTCAAAGTAGAGCTCGAATACGGTGGTTCTGATCGCCCAAATATTAAATTGGGACGACGTCTCGAATCTCTACCTCCGAGTGCAAAACACTCTCTCGTTAACCGATCGTCGCCTTTTTTCGAGCAAATACATTCGAACGATCTTGCATTATTCTACAATTCAATTCTGATGTTCTCATGTACCTTTGAATTCACTTTAGGAATCGAAACTAGCTATACATGATGTATTAGAAGGTATGATCCTAACTTTGGCGTATGCTTTGGGAAGGTACAAGAAACAAGGAAGTGTTAAATTATTTTATTCTTTCATTGGTGACTTTGTATTCGACTGCTTCAGTTATATCGTGATCGTTACTAAAATATCGCTTTTAATGTTCTGCCACAGCATCTTCTGACGTTCATATCGTCATTTTCTATGGAAAAGTACCCATTCCTACTTACTCATAGTAATCGTTTGTATTCAAAGGTAATAAAACGAGACAATCACTCTTAAAAGTATCCAATCGTTTTACTAACGTTTATGTTGGTGTTTGATGTTTGGAATGTTAGAAATTCCCCCAGCTTGCCGTGATTAAATTGCTCGATCGTGTTGTCTCAGACAACCTAAGGAACGACATTACTTATACGCGTAAATGCCAAACATCAACGCTTCTTCGGCCTTAGATGGGTAAAATAGGTCAACCTTGTGACCTAATTCGTTGCAATGTTGTCGAGAAACCTTATCGTATGGCGATTGCTAAATAAGAAAAGTATTGTGTGCGGATAGTGCATATAGAATGATAGCAACGAGTAGATCGAAAACGCTTGAGTGATTGTTTTAATAAATAACAAATGTTATCTGCGTATTACGATACAAATTACGTACTTAATACGACGAAAAATTGTATATTCCTACTAACTTGCAAAATGTAAATATTGCTTTTGCGTAGTTAATCATTCTAACTTCTTTTCCCGTATTGCTGCTATTATTATCCGGCGATTTTTTCGATGTAATCTTTGTATACATTGTAATTGTTATCATTCCTTTTACTTTTACTCCTTTTCGATCATTTATCATTTCACAAAGGGATTCTGTTTTAGTTATGCTCAAAGATGAGCCTTTGAACTTAACACGTCACATGTGATAAGTAAACCTCCTTATCTTTGGTTTGCTTAGGCAGTGGAAATTGTAAGAAATTCAGAGCATCCACGTCAAAATAGATTTTGTGTCCTTTGCTTAGCATCGATAATTTAAACAATTTATAAACCAAAAAGTCAGGTTTTGTTTTCAACACAAGTTTTTGGTTTTGGTAAACGTGTGGTGTGGTACAGTCCAGGTTATTTTAGTAGCCCTTTTATTTTGGAGAATTGCCTCACAGAAGAGGTCTACTTAATTTTTGTATGTATATATTTATATATTTTTTATATAAATGTGACCGGTGCTCCTGCACATTTCGCTCGTCAGGTCATGCAACGTTTGGACGATAGTTTCCAGGGGTTTGGATTGTTCGCAGTGTTCCTATTAGTTGGCCTCCACGATCCACAGACCTCACACCAGTATACTGGACTACTATTGTATATGAGGCTGGTTCAGAAATTAAGTCGAGTCAAGATAAAAGTCGACACCAAAAGGATCTCAACTAAATTACAAGACCAAATTCCAATTAACGCTCAGAAACAGAAAAACAAAAGAAATTATACACTCTCACACATGATTAGGTAAAGTTGGCAAGCATTAGGCGAATATTTGGTGGCTTTCGGCGAAATTCAACAACGAATCAACATTAAATATTGCAAAAAAAAAAAAAAAAATAAGCAAAATTTTTATAACTGATGTGCATTTGTTTATTGTTTTAACAGCAACACTAACATATAGAATATTTTTCCATGTCCCATCGTACGAGAAGGATAAACAGTTCTGTTGCAATTTAAAGATATCCAAGTAATGAAGCTGGCTATTTGTAAAGATCGTTCTTTTTTTATTGAATACCTGGATTAAAGATCATGATTGTTTGAAAGTTGTCAACGATACGTACAATTTGTGCAGTTACTGCAAAATGTTCCGATTTACGTTGAATGAGAATTTTTATGGCTACCTCTGCGAAGCCCTTATGGCTAAAATTTCGAAGATGTGAGGAAACGCGAGAATGTCTTGCTTTTTGTGAGAGACGCTGCTTGAAGCTGTAAAATTGCTCAAAACATCGACATGCCTACCTGTTTTTTTTTCTTCGCGCGAACAAATAAAATTGTTTTAATTGCATCCATTAACATCAGATATGATTTAACGCTTAGTTTTTGCCGTTTTTCTCGAAACTATTGAAAGAGGATATGTCTGTGTTCGAATGAACACATCTCATGTATTCTTGTGCATTAATTACGCACATACATGTTATTTTTTCTGAACAGGATTTATTACTGTTTATAATAAAATTAATAATAATAAAATAATAAAAGGTTTAAACGGAAGCTTTCCCCAACAATAAGACAATTTCTCCCATATAACATAAACATGTGAAGTTTTGCAGCATTGATTACTGGGGATAAATGACAATACCCGCTCATCCTCCTTCTATCTACCAAACATGCACAGATATGTATGCAACTAATGGATATTGTAATTTTCAGTATATCTAATTTTAAAAGAGTTCGCTATGAATTTACATACTTCGTATAGGTTTACAAATAATGTTCGCGGTTGTAGGTATTGGATAATAGCATTAATAGTAGGTCAGGCTGACCACACGGAATGCAGTGGTTAAATTTGAGCCTGTCTGAGCGAACAAATACATACACACTGTGGTAAACTTGTGTACTTATGCATGTTATAATTTTTATTGCATCTGTCAACTGAACGAAAACGGTACGTAATTACAATAAAAAGTATGTTAATGTAATTTTTTCATTAAAATTGCTCCAACAAGCGGGTTTATCATTTTAATAAATGTTATTATATCGATGAACGCATACTTTCGTATATACACTAAATAAACAATAAACACGTTTGTTGCTATAAAGAATACATTTATTAGTTTCCAATGAAAAATATTTAAAGATCGTTTCTCTTCTCACAAAGTAGGTTAATAAACGCGTATTTATTATATTGATAAGCAGGTCTTTTAATTCGAATAATATGTGAATATCTACGGATTCTTTAATGGAAATGTTTACCAAACCGAAGACTTGCTAGTGGAAATGCATTTCGAAGGCTCAATTAACATTTTGGTGAATCTGGTTCGTTTGCTACAAGGAATGCTCGAGCAAGACAAAGGCGTACAATGCATCTAGAAGCAGTACAAAAAATCCCTCCGTTGGTACCCGACAGTTAGCTTTAACATTAAATATCTCCAGTAAAAAAAGATGGTTCCTCCAGAAAACCTTCGTCCACGTTATCTTTTTAAAGTTCAGCCGGTATATGCAAACGATAACATATTTCGATTAAATGTTGCAATACAATCTTCGATTAGATTCAACACCATGTTGACTTTTACAGATTTGTGTTCTTTAGAGGGATGAGTTTCACCATTAAACAAATGAAAATCCACATGAATTTCGGAAATGTGGTCGCCAAAAAAAGTTCTCCGTTAACGTTTGGCTGGGCATACCGAGCATACGCCAAATATTATTTACATACATGATAGAACTTCTGCTCAATGTAGAAGAGTGGTTGGATGAACACTCCTCAAACGGAAGAATTGGTCGCGGCCGTTCTATCTTAAGGCTTGCGAGCTCTCTCGATCCTTGACCTTTGTGTTCGGGGTTTGATTAAAGAGAAAGTTCATACAAGGACACTAACGAAGTTAGAAACAAAATTAACGCGGCATTTTTAAAAATCACACTAGAAAAGCTCGAACGAATGGTACAAACGATACCCCGTGGATGCTTAGAAACAAGCGCATTACAATTCGAATAGCTACGTAGGTAATAGTGCTTTATTATCAGATAAATATCCAAAAATAAATCAGTGCAGTGTGATTTAGCATTTTTTAGCAAGAGCAAATCATATCTCTCGTAATATTTAGAATTCAGAACGCAATTCGCCAATCTGATACTACTAATGATAAGCAAAGTATACTTTTTATTGACGCACAATTCGAGTACACTATTGTCAAACGAGTACTTTCTTAATTTTGCGACAATTTATACAGACCGTGATATTATGAGTAAAGTTCGCCGCTTCATGAAATTAGGGTGACTCGCGTTTATTCGTCTCATGAGGATGGGTTCGCATTACCTACTGGTATCCCCGATAGTCTATTTAGTCTCTGCTAATTTCGTGAAGCGCACGGAAAGTGGCGAACTTTCAATTATGAGTATTAACACTGGGGTTCAAGCTTCTTATTAGAATTCTTATTAAGACCGGGAGAACGAAATTATAATCATATATTAACGAACGCCACTGTAAAAATTATCGTAGCTTCACCTTGTATGCGTTTTCTTCGACTGCAATTACATCCTCTATCGCGAAAGGCTTTAATTGAAGATACGCCCTGAAAATAACCGTAAATAATGTTACACTTAATCAAGACCTGTTGCTCGTACGATAAACCCGTCTAAAAATAACGAAATCAAATTAATGACTTATCCGAAAAGATAATAAGCTGCGAATAAGCTGCATCTTCATACAAAATTGCGAGTAATAAATTCTCCTTAGGTACGCGAAAACAAGTAAGCAAATGCACGGATTAATCTAACGATAGCAGACGTACGACGCGAGTTCTTGAACTCTGATTATTTCGAAAAAAGAGAGAACTAAAATCTATTTACGTTTTCAACCGGCCATAAGGATCTTTGACATACATGCACGGATGCACATAACCCTGCACTTCGTTTTCTTTTCTTTTTTTAGATTAGAAATAATTGCGTGTAGCAAGTGATAATGACCAAATTAAATTGTTGCTTGTTAGTTGGAGAAATTCAAGCAAAATACTTCAGTATTCATCTGTAAACATGCAAATTTTACTTTAGAAATATGCGTATCAGTCACAAGAAATTAAGTCACTAAACAAAATTTAAACGATTCGCTTCCGTATTGTTTTCTTTTTCTCAATATTCCACCATTTGAAGATGTTCATTAACGCTTAACTCTCATTTTTAATTCTTGAGAAAGTTCTAAAATAGGGAGTGTTTGAATAAAACTGAAACTATCCAGAAACAGGCCGCATACCCCGATTTCTAGTTTTTCTAATAGTGAAGTTATACTATCACGTAACCACTATGTACAGACATGATTTCAACTGAGCTTTCTAGGCGAAGAAGAAAGAAGAAGAAACATTAGCGCAACTTGAGGTACAAAAATTTTCGTAGATCTCTTTAATACCAAAACTCATGGCGAATGTGCGCATCCGTCTACAGAAGTGGGTGGCAAAATTGTGTAACTATGGTTCTTCGGCTACTTATGCCCTACTGCCTGCCTGGCTGTACCGTCAAAGTACAGCTGAGTGACTAGAAAAGCCTTATTATTTTTTAATATTTTTAATGTTTGACTGTCAAAATTTATTATTTATTATACACCAACATTTTTTACGTAAAAGCATGCTTATTTCGGGTAAATAAACAAAAATGGGGTACGGCTCCCCTGCTATATATTTTTTCAAATCTAACAAACGTTTTCGGTTGCGGGCATCGTTGATCGGGTTGGCACGCACGGGAGTCGGATGATTTCCAGCATTATTCGGGTAATTTAAAAAGAAAACCCTGATATCTGTAAATAAACAAAAGCTCAAACAATGCAATTGAAGAAAATTATTGAGTGTGAAAAATGTCTTTAAGATGACGCCCATTCCCTTGGATACAGTTTTTCAGCGTAGGCTTCGAACGCACTTGCTAAAGTCTCTTCATTGGTTCTCGAAATTGTTCACGAATAGTTATCTGAGATAAAAACCACAAGGCGATAAGTCAGGTGACCGCGAAGGCTAAAACACATCTTCTATACGGAATATCAGCGTTGTACACGAAAACACGATATTGTCAGTTCCAGGTATCAAATGAGAAAGAAAGTGATACCTCTCGCTACACAACTGATCGAGCACTGCCCTTTCCAATCGCAATTTTACAATTCCAAGAGAATGAAACATCTTGTATACTAGTTTTCTTGTTTGAGTTAAATCATGCAAAATAGTATTTTAAATTATTTTCGCAAATATTAAACCATTAACATTTAAATCTTGTAGATCCAATGTTACTATAAATAAAAAAAAAACGACGAAAAGGATAACCTTTAACCTTAAAAGTAAAGTAATAAATATTGCTTTTTTTATCAAAAACAAGTTTTTCCTAATATGCTCTATATTAATTAAAGGAAATGTTGATTCGCAGAGTTACGCCAAATTTATTTTGAAAAGCCAGCAGAAGTAAAAGCGTTTTTCTCTAGAAATCTGACAATTATGTCTTATACGTAGCAACTTCGTTGTCGCTCTCCCCATTCTTAATGACGCAAGCTAAATTAAAAATGTAAAGTAGCGTTCCCTAATTATCAGCATTTTTAACCTTACAAGTTGTTTGTGATAATTATCATCGTATTCAACTTCTTCTGTGCAATGTTTTGCTATTACAAAACAATAGAAAAACCTTTACTTAACTATTGTTATTCTCAGAAAACTAAATTTTAAACAACAGATCCAACATATATCAAGTGCAAGACTGATATTAGAGATGATCACCGTAGCATCACCGTAACAATTAAAACAAACTATATTCCCAACTTCCTTACTCGGAAACTTAGATGAACTGAAGTTTTTGCTCTCTTTTATTACAGAGGAATAAACTTGTCGCTGTTTGAAGAATTACCAAACCGAGCGTTGCGTAAAGGTGATTCTTCGAAATTGGTAAGTTTTACATATTAAATTTTAACTTGAATAAAGTACTTCCAATGACTGAAAGGCAAAAATGTAAAGTTCAAATAGAATGGCAACAACAATATTTATTAACACGAACTCCAAGCCAATTAAAGAAACGTTCGTACTATTCCGAGTATCACTCGTGCTCCATATACAGGCCGTCGTCGACGACGACGCATCTTGCACATTCCATTCCGGAAGGCTGTTATACAAGATAAAAATTTTAATTACTATTTTCGCGAATTGCTAACATTCTCTATCATCCTCAACCGTTACCTCTGGCGCATTATATGTTGTGAGTATCGCTGTCGTAATACAGTCTAATTACGTGGACTACCGTTCCATTAACCCACATCGGATGCCTCCTTCGTCTTACAATGCAGTACTGGCAACTAACGCGCCTCTTTCATTTTCGTGTTAAAGAGATTACTGTTAGACGATGCGAATCTGAATACCAATATCTGATTTATACGTGCGGTATGTGCTGTTCTGCTTCTACGGTACATGGATATTCGGCCATATATGGGGAAGACTTTACACTTCTCAAATTTGATATTTTGGCGAATTTCCATATCGTTGCCATTTACACATTCAGCTGAGTTTGCAGTTATTAATTATTGAACAAGCGAAAGAAGATTTAAAGTGCTATTTAGACAATAGAAAGTAATATTTATACTTGTAATGTAGAGTGCCTTTCAAAAACTTGAGATTTTGAAATTTACAAGAAAAACTGAATAATTATTTGTTCGAGAACACGCGTCTATACGTTTTTTTTTTCTCATGTAGGGTTAAACGGGAAATAGACACGACTTTGGCTTCTTTAAATGACACCGTACTTTCTTCTTTCTGTACAAATTTTGCTGTAATTTGTAAACCAAGTCGTAAGTGTAAACGCCAACTCGTAACTCGCGGACGCCAACTCAATTAGAGTGGAATTCGATGTAACGCACAAGCAGTAGATATTCCAAAACAGCGGAAATTGAACTAATTGAAACTAATCGACTGAAATTAAACGAATTTTTGAGATTTATGACAGCACGGCGTTCTTATGAAACGCCAGAATCAAAGATATTATCTGTAGAAATGAGGCAGATTGAACTATTGCCGATATTATAAATATAGTGGTGGATGCACGACCAAGAAAAGAAAAGCATTGCAATCGCAAGTGTTGCAATAAATTTTCCTTTATTACAAAAATTTTTCTTCTTCGAAATGTTGCCCAAATTCCTTTTTCTATTGTAATCTTTTAACGGATGTGTTTGCGCCATTTCGTGATCATTTCATTATTATTACCAACAAACCTGTAACTAGAGCTGCGTACCGAGAAACCATTCGCGCAGGGTATATCCATATTATGTACTAACATGGTGACCATGTAAAACAGTTTATCAACATGCTTGATATATATCTGATATAGAACTATATAACAATTCTATTAAATCGAAGGATTCTGATAAATAGAAAATGGTCAACGAATTTCTAACCATTTATTGGTAAACTGCTCATGCAAAATGTTGCGCCTGGAGCGCCACTCTGCACGTTCCTGAAGAGGCATATCCAAAATCTCATCGAGTTTCAGTTTTAAAAGCTTACCTGAAGCTTCACATCACGTATTATTAACAGTAAAGGTATTATCAAAGAATGTCCCACTATTGCCCAAGCCTGTAAAAATGCCTTTTAAAAGAAACCAAAGAAACGAAGTTGTACTTATAAACTAAAAACTTATCTTTATCAGGTGACAAAGGAGATCCCATTGTCACCTGTAATCGCCAACATCTTTATGGAAGCGTTCGAACAAGAAGCCATCGAATCTAGCAGGATGAAACCTAAATGCTGGTACAGATATGTAGATGACACTTTTGTCATATGGCCACACGGACCAAAAACTCTAGAGGAATTCCTGCAACACATCAACAAACAACACGCAAACATTAACTTCACCATGGAAATCGAAGAAGACGGCACCTTACCATTCCTAGATGTCCTAGTGGAGCGCAATGACAGCAGCAAACTGAGCCACAGTGTATACCGCAAAAAGACCCACACAGACCGGTACCTGCATGCAACATCTCACCACCATCCTCAACAGAAGAGGTCCCTCATCAACACTTTATTAAGAAGAGCGGAGAAAATCAGCGACAAACATCACAGGAATAGCGAAATACAACACGTCAAAAACGCCCTGCAGAAAAACGGCTACAGCACAAAAGATATAAGGAAGCCACGAGAGCAGAGAAAAGACGAAGACCAACAACAACCAGCAGGATACGCGTACCTTCCATACATAGCCGGAGTCGCCGACAGGCTAAAAAAGACCCTAGAGGAGAAAAACATTACCACACGTTTCAACATGGTGACCAAAATCGACCAGCTACTCCCTCCTAACAAGGACGTGTTACCAAAACTACGAGCAAAAGGCATATATGAACTGAAATGCCAATGTGGAAAAAGCTACATCGGTCAAACAGGACGGAGTATTCAGTGCAGAGTGAAAGAGCACGAGAGAGACGCACGCCTTAGGCATATTGAAAAATCTGCAGTAGCAGAACACCTGCACCAACAAGGAGACCACCGCATAAGCTACAGCGACGTTAAGGTATTAGCCAGGACCAGCCACTACTACCCGAGGATAATACGCGAATCGATAGAAATAATGAACGAAATAATGAACACAACAACGAGTTCAATCTCGAAGAAGTTAGCACTACGTAGTCGTCATACAACGAACGACGCAATTCAGCGGAACGGAACGGTTATAGATCAGCAAAGCAGAACGGTTATGGATCAGCAAAGCGGAACAGAAATAGGATATATAACGAGGAGCAAAAGACAACAACAGCAGTCTTTAGAAATCTTCTGAAGAAGCTGACAGCATGGTCAGCGAAACGTCAAGTAAAATATTAACTACACAACATCACCCGAAAGACATTTCTACTATGGATTACGGTCGTGAAAGCCTACACTCAATTATCTTTAAATATTATCAACGATTTTCTTTATTATTTTGGCTAACCTTAAAAATAATTTTTCTAGCCATATTTGCCGGCATTGCTTGAAACCTTTGCCTTTTTAAAAAAAAAGTAATAATTGCGACGATATGCTTCGGCCATTGGGGCACAAACCGAAGGATTCTGTATGCATTAATTAATTGTCAGTATTACAGCACGTACCTCATTAGTGTCTATGCTTTTGATCTAGTCCCAAAAAAAAAGCTTTGCATATTTATAAAAGATAAAAACCCGTTATTTTGAAAAAAAAATATATTATAGTTTCAAGCTTCGTCTATCGTAAGTACGCACCTTGAAATTTTATATTCATGTTGCAGATAAAAAAAGTTTTGAATACGTTACATAATAGTTAATAACAAGAATATCTATTCCACTAAAATCACCGCCGCGCTGCTGTGGGTCTATTACGCAATGTTGCACTCAGTAATAGTAGATAAATTATATACCGTGCCACCTCCAACAATGATTAATGTCAACCATTAGTTTTTGAAAAGATTTCGCATGTTTAATATACAGCGTGTTTCGTTCGATCACAACTGCAATTTACAGAACAAAAACGTGTCCAATTTAGTTTATGGAAGATTAAAGACAAACGTAATGTTAAATTCTCAAATTTACCCTTCTTCGGATAGCTATAATCGCAGTGCTTAAATGAGATACCGTATATTTTCACTTTCGATCATTTTTTTTTACGCATATGTCGATAAATGAACATATAACTGTCATAAACATAAACATGACGTCAACGGTAGTTTTTAACGCAATCTGCTATCGTAAAGCTCTTATCGGCAACGGCAATAAGTAAGGTGCTTTATTTAATTTGCAACAATAATTCGATCATTGTAAGTTTTGTTTTTTTAGACATGCACGTTCTAGAAGATAAATGGCTTATTTGAGCTCTACGTTTTTTTAGTTCATTTTTGTTTATTTCACAATAAAATTTCTATATTTATTCACTTCCCATGTTGATCTTTTAGTGCAGTTTGTTGATACATGAGGTATGTCTTTCTTTCAAATGTGTTCGAATAAACTAAATTATGACAATGTCATGCGTATACTTTTTTAAGAAAATCCCAGAAATTCAAGCCAGTCAGTTCTGTATTAATTAAAAGTATGGCGATCGAATAACGAATAAAGTTTCAAAATTATCTTCAAACTATCTTAAATTTCACCGATATTTCGCTTTTATTTTGAAGCCTTATACTATACGCCAATACTTAATAAAGATCTGTCTGCGCGATTCTGATTTATTTATAGAAAACTGGATTTCAAGCTGATTTGATCAATCTACTATTCTCCTCTATTTTACGTTGTGGACTATCCATTTCCACGTTTTGTAACTAACAATTACTACTACCTATTATGGTCAACTGATCTTGGCCTTTATTCTTCAGCACCTTTTTTCTATTCGTTTCTATTGTTTTTTTAGTTTTTGGAAAATCTTCGGAATCCAGTGTTGGGCAGAATAGGTGAAATGACTACGACTAGGCCAACTCGTGTTTTATCGACTCTCAAGGAAACCGATAGGCAACATGAACCCCTTCTTATGAGACGAAAAAGCACGAGTATATCTAGTCGCTGCAAAAAAAACGAGGTCATTGTAGACCTCATGATACCTTGCTTAGCTCCTGAACACAAGTCTGTAGAAAAGATTATGGCGGCGCGATCTTTTCTTTTTTAATCTTCTTTCGCGGAGACATGGTTACACTTGGCACCAATAAATCTAAGATAATATTTTCATATGCTCCATTGAAGTGACTGCATTAATAATTCATACTTTACCCCACGTACTTCCACGTCAGTAAATGAAACGTATGCATATTTAAATTGAATTTGGAAGGTAATTTATTCATAGACACAGGCAAAGATTAATAGGTCAGGAATGATGGGAATGAAATTATCTTTGAGCCTGCAATAACACCACTATATTGATTTTGATCAAAAAATCAACTTCCGACGTGTTGTCCTAGCCCCATAAAAATAAAGCGTGTACAATGTAATATTAAACTTCCGGAGACAAAATACAGTCTAACACGTAAGTACATATCGTGTTTTTCCATCCAATGTCGTGAAATTAATTCTGCTATATATACAAGACAAGCCCAAACGGGCAACCATTATTGCTAATTATGCAAACAATATATAATAGTCGCTACGCAGCTGTGTTCTAGTACATCGAACAGCCTCAGGACATATGTTAACATCCGGCAGTAGGATCTGTAAATCTTCTACAGAATCCGGTTATTATCAATGATGTAGTTAGATGAGTTATAAAGTGAGAAAGAACATTTCAAGTGTGCTTATTTATTATATCCCGACTGCCGTAGAACCTATGTATGTACTTCACCAAATATTATCCAGTTCTCATTCTCTTCTTCGATATTTGATACAATTTCTCTATGCCTCACTACTGACAATGTTTAGTCCCTCAATCAGCAACGTTCTCACCTTGGATAATTTTAAAGTTTTGTTGTTAACAGCGACATGATGCCCGGATAAGTTCAATGGGACTTAGATTGCAGTGATACGGAAGCTGCCTAGTACCATTTGATCAATAAAATACGTAATAGGGTTATCCACGATGTATATCTTTTTCCAAGTGCAAGTAACTCAACCTTTAATAAACTATTGCCAACATCAATTTCTCTCGCGAGAAGCTGTTCAATCAATTCTTGCTCTAAAAAGAACTCTCTGGGACAATTTTCTGATGGAAACCACACCGAACGACAATAAAAAGCAATAAATACAAAACCGAAACAAACAAAGTTTTACCCAACTTTTTTTCATTTGCTGAATACAATGTTTTTTTGCGTATGTGCGCCTCGTCTATTCTATCGCTGCAGTCTTACGATAAATGAAGTATAGTCATATTGTTTCGTTGTTTTTATTTCTTATTTAACGTCTTCGTAGATCATACAACAAAGGTCTTCGAAGACTATAAGTGAGCATAATTTCTGGAAAGGCAACTAGAAGCCTGTAGAGGACCTGATAGCTTCTCATACTAAAATAAAATTTTATATTTCCAAGGAAGAAATCCAAGAACTGAAGAGTTACCATAAACACTGATGGAGTACATAATGCCTCAGTGACGTACATAAATTATTATTATTACCAACTTATTACAGAGAATACTTCAACGGCTACACAATATTAGGTGTAATATACCATCATACCGGTTATATTCGCGCAACATCTACACTTCGCGTGATTTTATGTATATCCCATTCCGTAATTAGGTAATAAACCATGGCTGCGACAAGCCGTATGTATAAATTTAGGTATTGCTCGCATGGATGTGAATAAAAACCACCGTTTAACGAAGTCACACAACCGAAACTATTCAATTATTGTACAGAGAAATTAATAAATTGCATTGTATAGGTTATGGATGTAACCGCACAGCTGAGCGAAGAGAATCGTGCGACCTTGGCATTAACTGATAACGGCGAAATCTACGATCGTATTTTTTTACATTTAAAATTCACAAACAGCGATAAGATTTAATTTTTACAGAATTGAAATGGAAAATCTGCTGCATTTATGTAAACGCATGTATGTGTACGTGTAATCTATTAGAATATTAGACTGTTGATTTATTGATAAGTAAAGAAGTTGATAAAAACATTGAATAGCAAGAATAAACTAAAATATATTGGCAACCATAGCTAATCAACCAATATAGTTTGCGTTTATCAAATCGATAAATCGTTAAAATTTCTATTTGAGTAACGGATATTATCTCGTGAAATTTCCAACCTACATCAACAACATTTAAGCGAATAATAAATCAAAAGTAATTTTGTAAGAATAGCTTTAATTAATTCAAACTATCTCTCCACAATAGCTACTCAGAATGTTTCAGGAGTAATGGTACATACTTTCTTATCTTGTACACACAAAAAGAAATGTTAGAATAACTTCTACAATTGTAGCAAATGCCGCTACAAATAGTTATAGAATCCATGACACGGATAATTTGTGTGAAACAATATTCATTCCTCAAAACTGCATGTATAACACCTGTATTCAAAAAACGCGATGCTAGTAGCGTTGAAAACTATTGTCCAATTACCTTTTTTTAATGAAACGATCGTTAATAAAAAAAACTCATTACTGCTACCACATCAACTCTTGATGTTGATGTTCCGCAAGAGCCTGTCTTAGGATCCAACATTCTCATCGGGTCTTGCGTTGAAAGGATTTTCATTCATAGATAAAAAAAAAGAAACATAACTGCCCATTTTCTATCTTGTAACAGCTTTAGTGCAGAGTGTCTTCCACAAACACACTGACCGCGGAAAGAAAAATATATTCTTTTTTCTCTGGCAGCCCACTCGGATGTCTTTATTCCCTGTCTAAAACTATCGGCAGCGTTAGGCACTTCTAAATACTATCAAGGCCTGTACATACGAATACGGTCTAATACACGAACGTGTGCAGAACTTCCGGCGATTGGGACGCAATAACTACGTTACTTTGTGGTGGGTCTCAATCCACCGAATGATTGAACGAAATGGAACGACAGATAAGCTGACCAAACAAGCAGCAAACCCCTTCAAAAAATACACGTAAAACAAGCAATAAAGACATGGGATGACAGTCAAAGCGCCTCGTGCAGGAGAAATGTTCCAAAACAAAAAAAAACACTAATAACAGGAGGACCTTAGCTTGCTGACAGGATTTCTGACAGGTCATGTAGCCCTAAAATATCACTTATTCAAACCAAGAAAAGCTGAAGATCAAATGTCACGAAGATCTGGAGACGGCAAAACACATTCTATACAAATGCGTTGCTGTCAGCTGCACATGACACCAACATCTACTGAACTCAAGGAAGAAGATCCTAAAATAGGTTCATTAAAAGCCTCCATCTATACTAATAGACCTATTAAGGTCACGGTAACCAAAGGCATCTATACCATGGCCGGAACTATAATAATAATAAGAACTATTGGTCCTACACCATCAATCTATACTCAATAGACACCATAGATTTATATACGATTTTGAGGGATATTGGTTTTACATAAATATAAATCAACCAGGAAAAGCAACTAAACTGGTTGCATTCAGCATTTGAAAAATAAACCAAAGCCGCCACCATTTAAGTCACAATTATTGTAAAATACCTGTTAATTAAAATATTTTATCCGTTAAATTGCCACATATTTGCTTTGCAATTATAAAGTAGCAGTTACTAAATACCCACGCCGAACCCGTATTTTGTCGCTTTATCACTTTCGTAGCTGAAATATTTAAAACCGGTCCCCGTAACGGAATACAAAAACAGAATATACACGAAATATTTTCACCAATTGCAACCGTAATATCATATTAAAACATATCTAGATCAGACGGTGGCACATAGCTCGTTCCAGAGTGTTGCCATACGTACTTTCTACAGCCTAAGGCCACCGCAATAGACTCTGAAGTCTACTTACTTTCATATCACACAAGCACGTGGTGCAACCTTCACTTTAAAAGATATTGCAATAACAGTGGGAGTGCTATGAGAACGACCTTCGACGGTTCTTTTTCTCGTTTTTTTTTTCTCTTCTGCAGCTTGCTCCCTGCCAGGTTCTTGTCTGCTGTCGAACTACTGGAACGTTTCTACATGCTGAATCACGTCGAAAATCTGTAAATGTTGAATTTCATCGCTATTAGACGATTTTTTCGAGACTCTGGTGTGATGCAATCCGTCCTCAGTAATGATTCACGTTTAAATACACCAGCGAGTTTTACTCGAAAAGCTTTCTGCTTTTGCCTACAGTGAATAGTGTACGATGTGTGCAGTGAGTTTAGTTGAACTGCAAATTGAAATCAACATTTTCATTCTTTATTGGCACGTATAATCTTTGGAACTAGGGCATGTAGAATTTTCGTGAGAGTAACGACCGGAAGAATAACCAATTATATCTATTACAGTTTAAAAATCATTAAATTATTTTAACTAACCTCACTAAAAATGTTTTCTGGGACCAGATTTAGAACTAGTGTCTAGGCTCCTGGCTGCAGCAGAAGATATAAAAAGCAAACAGGCTGCGAATGGTGGCAATTTTGATAATGCAAATGGTATTCTTGTCAAATATGATCTTCTTTTGGCAGAAAGCTACTTCATTTGATTCATTTTTCGGGTATAACGACTTATTATTAACACCCTTATTTTTAACCTTTATTTTTGATTTTCACAATATTTTTAACTTGCAAAGAAAGGAAAAGTAATTTTGCTTGTTAAAGCAGAAATGGAAATAATAATTATAATTATTATTATTATTGGATGATTTTTCTCATTACGGAAAATTCGCCGGTCTAAACTGACGAATACAAACTCATGATGCTACTGTAACGATTTTATCAAAAAGGAAATCACCCTAACTAAAGTTGCATATTGTTTGCTTCCAATTGTCAGCAACTGCTCCGAACGCGATGAAAAACGAGAAAACCAAACATTTAACATCAAACAGTTCCATCTCCGATCGACTTCAATATGTACACTGCCGTTCAGAGAAGTTCGGTCGGTTATTAAAAAACATGAAAAGGTTACAGAAACAAACGAAACTAAAAACAAAATGCAATTTTATTGTATGTACAGGTAAAAAAGACGAAAATAAATAAATAAAAAGTTATTCTGGCCTAATATAACATACTGAACATTATATATTTCTTTTTCATCGAAAAAACCTCCTTTGCTGTTAACCACCGTTCGAACTATTCTAGGCATTCTTTCGATAAGTTTTGTTAAAACGGATTGTGGAATATTAATCCATTCATGTTGCAGAATATTCCGTAAATGTTCTTGTGAAGTTGGGCATATTTTTCGGATCCTCCTGTCCAGTTCATCCCACAACAACTCTATAGGGTTCAAATCTGGGCTTTGTGGGGACCATGTCATTACTTTCAGGGTGTGCTGGTCTTCTTGCTCCTTTAGATAGTTCTTACACACTAACGCAGTGTGTTTTGGGTCGTTGTCGTGCATGAATGTAAAGTTACGGCCTATTATACGCAATCCTGATGGCACTGCATGATTCTGGAGTATTGCAAAATAATTTTCCTTCCTCATTACACCCTGCACTCTGCATAAATCTCCCGTCCCAGCAAAGGAGAAACATCCCCACACTAACACAGAACTACGCCATTGCTTCACTGTAGGCACAATGCAGTTCGGGATCACTTTTCGGTTTTAGATCTTCGGACATAAACTCGTCGATTTTGCCCAAAAACCTCAAACTTTGACTCGTCACTCCAAATCACGTGTTTCCAATCATCTAACGACCAATCTAGATGAGAACGGGCCCACTGTAGCCGTTTTGCCTGTTACCCCGACGTAATAAGGATTTTCGAATGGCAATGCGTCCATGAAGGTCCGCTTGTTGAAGTCGACGTTTTACCGTACTCGCCGAAACTTGTTCTTCACGGCCGCGATTGACTTCGGCTGCTATTTGTGGCGCTGTTAATTTTCTATTGCGTTTGCTTAATAATACAATTCTCAAATCTTCACCTTTTGTTGTTTTCCTAGATGCTCCAGGACGAACACGATTTCCTATAGTTCCAGTTGTCCGATATCGCTTTATGATGTCATTTACTGTTGAACTTCTCATATTTATTTTTTCAGCAATTTGCAGTCCCGAATATACTTCTTCAAACAGCGTAATAATGCATGAACGTTTTTCTACACTGGTAGGCTTGCCATGTAAGTAAATTTTCTTAAAACTTTCGCGCAAAAACGACAGATGCACACCAGCACACGTTTAACAGTAAAATGAAGCAAATTTATATCTTTACGCCTGTGATAAATAAACAAGAATGATACTGCGGTATATTTCCTAAATGTATTGTTCGTTAATAATCCCCAAACGACCCGTTTCAAACGATCGGTACTTCCGAGAAATTCTTGGAATGATAATAAAAGGGACTTTATTGTGGTTGTCGCAATATTTCTACTTTACATAATAATTTATGGCTTTAATCCCTTAGAAAAGAGTGTATGCTTAAAATTTTTCTAATTTTATGTATTGATAATTGTATACAGTGTGATATAATAGATTTTTATTGTATGGCCGAACTTCACTGAACGGCAGTGTACATACATATATAGATTGTTCGTCTATGGAGGTATCTATAAAGTTGTACTTATACTTGTGAAAATAGAACAGATATGTTTTTGCGGGTGAAATCGTAACATTTCTGTTTTCTCTTTCACGTTCGCAGATTAATAATTCGCCCTTGTACATTAAATGCTAAGCATAATGAATTATGCTTTCTTATTTTAAATTTTATCCTTTCTTCAACATCTCTCGCGCTATACATTTGGGTGATTAAATTACGGAAACTGTAGGGACCTACACAAAAATACGTGTGCTACATATGAGAACCTAACGTGACTATTTTCGAACGCCGAAAAGTATACGAAGAGAAAATAAAAGGGCACCTAGATAGCAAGAGACGTAAAATGATGCGAAAGACCAGGGATTCGACTGTATATTGAGAAGTACGATTAGAATATCAAAGCGCTCTCAGATTCCTTTGATAAACCAGTGATGTGTGTATATTAAGGCGGATGTAGTGGGACGTGAAATTCTATTTGGACGTATTGAGAATATGGGAAAACTTGAAAGAACTACAAAGCATCTTTGAAAATATTACAAATTATTAACTCGATTTTGCGAAAGTAAATAATTTTCCGCTTTCTTACGATGGAAACATATACATGAAAGATCATAAAATCACGCCATACTTTTGATGTCAATTGACATAAACTATGTCATAATCAACAATAAGATCCAGTCTTCGCAGGAGCAAGTATCACCCCTACAAAGTCGAGTTGTGCAACGACAATTTCGAGCGACGTTTACAGTTTTGTGAAGAGATGTGACAACGGCTCGAATTTTATTCCGACGAGGCTACCTTTACTTTACATACTACGCCATTTGCTATCACCGTAATTTGTCGGTTCTTTAGGAAGGATACGATCAAATCACACACATTTCGACGAATCCCGAGATAAGCCCCAATTACGTCAAAAGCACAAGAAATTTCAAAAAATGCTCCTGTTCCAAGTGTCCTCTATCAAATTCGTTGTATATAAAACGAGATACGTTAAACATCGTAGTCATCGTTAATTGCCGGTCTCTTAAACCCAGTTTTCGTGAATAATATGACTGATATGATTGATAGGACAACCCCATAATTTATTTGTGATTAGTTTTTCTATTATTTTGTTACTTAATATCTTCGTTTTTAGATTTTCTACACACCGTGTTTCTCATATTACGTTATTTTCCTTCTTTGTGAGAGTATTCTATTTAAAAACCTTTATACAAAGGTAGCCTCTTAAGTTTTTATAAACGACCAGTAACTCGCGCTATTCAGATTTGACGTTGCTATTTTCGTAGAATTTGATATTTGTTGTTGTTGAAGCAGCAAGACATCCCAGAAATCGGCCAAGTAGTTTGGTTGGAGCGTTTAAAGAAAACAATTTTGTAAAAAAAAATTAAAATTTCACCGTTGGCAGGTTTCTAGGAAGAGATATAAAGGAAAATCAAAAGTAACCAAATTGCGGTACAAAAGCGACTTACGGCGCGAACACGAAACTATGCTTGCGTTATCAATATCCGCCAACATGACTCTCTAAGATGTGACGAAGACTTCACTTATACTCAATTATCGACTCAAGTGACACGTAAAAAGGAAACCGAAACAGAATTTAAACGGGCGTAAACAGGACCCAAGCGCGAAAAAGCTCGTGTCAATTAGTGCTAAAGAAACTTCAAAATTGGAATACACCTAACGTAACCGGCGAAAAAAATTTATATATATTCATATGTACGTGCCGGGTAGATCATGCACTCGAAATGATTTGTTTGTGTTCCCGAATATGAAACAAAAAATGCGCGAGCAGCGATTTTTATCATGTCAAGAAACTGTTGAACCGTTCAAAAATATTTTAGAAATAGCACGTTCAGAGTAAACGCATGCAAAAGTATATAAATGTGAAGGGCGAATATTTTGAAAAACAATAGCACGATTTCTACCAATTTTTTCTTCTTTCATTGTTTTTGTGAAAATTTAAGGGGTATCTCGCATTACTGGCGTTTCGGTTTTTTTTTTCTTTTTTTATTTTAGAAATTATCCAACCAGAACAAAAATATATCCTAAAAAGACCTTGGTACACACTGTATGGTAGCCAGGAACACACCGTGTTATATTGCTTCTTGTCTAAATCCTCTTAATAAATTCCTTTACGGTATAACTTCAGCTTAACAACGTATATTTTCATAAAAGTTATTATACATATTCGTTCCTATCTCGCTCGGATTTTTCGCCACGCGTCCAACATTATAAATATACGTTATTATGGAATCAATTAAAAAGCAATTTTGTTCTCGGCACCTTTTAACGCCGCAAGTGCGACCTTTCTTATTCAAGCGGTAATTCCACACGACATATCAATAAATTGTCAATTTGTTGACATTCAGGAGCGAACCGGACCGCGCCGATTAAAATTATAATGTCACAAGCACGAATTGGAAATCTTTAAAACCAGTTCTGGTCTGTCCGAACGTGATCTAAATATAACTTGGGATTTAGGAAAATAATCGCCTCTTTACAACATGAGACGTACCTTGCGAACCTATCGAATGTATTTGAATATATATTACGTACGAAATGTGTAAAATATTTGACATTCTTAGCTAACTTCTTCTTTCTGTAAATTACTCTATAACGGTTGCCTATCACCTCTTGATTCGGCCGTCGAAGAAATGGCGTTTGCTACCATGATCTGGTTGCTATGCAATGGCATGAAGCAGGATGAAGTTGTGAAACACGGTGGAATGTACCGCAATCGATTCTGTAAGCCGCGACGTTTATCATTTCAACCCTTTTGAATCTTCAAAGGATTTCACGAAAAAACGCTTAATCTTAAATAAAATAAAGAGACTATAAAAGACGAGACCATAAACACAGATTGTGTTTTAAATATGGTGATTCAATTTAAAAAGCTTGCTAAAAAAATCTTGAAACACTTCAGGTATCCATGTCGTATCACCATGCCTAATAAATTTGTCTGCGAATTAAATCTCTATTATAGAATTAGAATAAGCTGCCAAATTTTATCGCCGAAATGTTAACCTTTATATTAATGACATAATAAACCAATCGCGATATTGGATAGATTGCAAAATCCTTTTGTTGGTTGTAGGATTGATGCGTTAAAATCTATCCTTCGTAATAATGATGTTATCTGCAATTTAAATTATCGTAGAGATATGGACTAATCAATGATGACAATTTTTTCTATACGTACGCAATCTCTCTAAGCTAACACATGTGTTACTTTGTCAAATAACAGGATATAAAATAGAGATTAACATTTGGAAATAAATTGATTATATCAAATAATACTTTTACTTTGCTTTCACCATAGTTTTTATAGCGTTTGTATAAGTCTTTTTTTTTTGATTGATTGGATTAATTATATTATAGAATTATTACGCGTATGCAAAAAAGGCGGCACCAAAGAGTGTTTTAATTTTAGAGCCATTACTTTGTGGAACGCAGTAGGAAAACCGTATGATATAAACCTAGAAAGCAGGTTAAGAAAAAAAAAAATAAGAGTACATAGAAGAAATCCAAAGTAATATCAAGAAAAATAGAGAAGCAATATGGAGTAGTTTTATGAAAAAGTCATTAAAGCGGGAAGACACATACGTACACGCCTTGTAGACACGGAGAAGGCAATTAACTGTATAGAAACTAAAGACGTTTGGAACATATAAAAGAAGAAAACGGCAAAGCCACGTGTATAAAAAGTTTATATAAAAAAACACCGAAAATTACGTTCGGATAAGAAATAAAATATCAAAAACTTTCGCCTGTGCAAATAGGTACGTGACAGGTTAAGCGGACTCCCCTTTAACGCGGTGCTGGGTGTCGTAGTCAAAGATTGTAAAGGAAAACTGACAAGGATATAGAATATGTTCAGGTATTCAAGAAAATTGTTTTTTTATTAGCGAAAATTCACTTTAAAGGGGTGAAACGCCCCTCTGAGATCGATTAATTTTAAATTTTTTTTCGATGTAATTCACGAACTTTCATGCTCTACGCAACATAATCGGTAGGTGTGAAAAGGATTTGTTCTCGATGGATTTCGCAAAGCACAAGAAAAGGCTCGCCTCAATTAGTGTAAATTATCCACCAGAGGTACTTCAAAATCTTGGATAAGTTCGTACAAGCAACAATCAACTGTTTGGGTGTTCCCAGATGAACCAAATCCCAAAAAGCAAAAACAAAAAATTATTCGTTCACGAAGTACTTCCAAGAAAATGATTGCTTGTTCCTTTTGTTATGCTGAATATGTCGTCAAGCATCGCTTTTGGAGGATCGAAGAACAGCTAATGCTGACTGGTACTTTGGCCAGAAGCAGAAAAGATTAGCAAAACAAACGTTGTAATTAAGGAAACTGGAAAATAAATTGAGGACGACCTGAAAATGCTTTGGAAGGATAAAGCCCGCCAACTGCCGCCACCAAAAGAGGTGGAGGAAGATACGGAAAAAGCTGGCGCGAACATAGCTTTACGCGGAAAAGTGGATAAGATAAAAACTAACTTTAGAGAAAATGCTAGAACCTGGGCTCCGATCACACAGAATCAAGTAACACATAACTGTGTGCATAAGAAATCATCTTCCTAAGCACAATAGGATCACAACACATCCAATTATTGAGATAATATTTTAGATTAATACGAATCAATAAACAACTTGTGCGAAGTAATATTCGCTTGAAGAGCGTACATCTTGTTGTTATATACGCATGTATCCAATCGACAATCCTTTCATTGCTGCACTTAAATGTATGTGTATATTTTTGTCTATAAAAAAGGAGGTCATATTCCTTTAAGGTAAGTGGTAACATGCAAAATTGCCAAGACCATGGTCAAGTTTCGATTTCAGGAAATACTCGTCAGAAATGTCGATGCCATGGCAAATTAACGCGTATATACCAATTAGTCTTGATACTGTGTGATATTTTTAAAAATAAATTGCCGTGTGATATCGCTATTATTTAAAAAAATGGTCGTAATAAGGTTTATTCATTTTATAAATTCCGAAACTCTACGTACCATTGAGAAATAAAAAATAGAACAACGGAAAATAACTGGATTTAATTTTTTGCAGAAACCTTTCATTAACTCTGAACACAAAATTTAATAGCTTTTTTCAAAGCACTACTTATTTCATTATACCGAATTAGATACGCAGATTACTACAAGAACGTTTAATTCAATAGAGGTAGGTGTATTATTAATAGACATAGTGGCTAAAATACAAGAAGGAAACAATGAGAAGATGAAAATGAGACACATACATATATATAATTATATTTTTAGAAAGCAACATACACAAAAAGTAAATAACCATTACATAATTACATAATGCAACAGTTCTCCTTACTTATGAAAACAATCGCTTAGAAAAAAACTTGTTTCATGGATCATTAGAAGCTATCAAGTGCAATGTAGTAAACGGCTGCATACCTTGATACATACCATACATATATTCTTTACCCATTAGCTGATAACAACAAGTGGTGATGGTTACTAATAGTAATACCTAAATACAACGAAATGTCAGTAATTGCAATGAATATATAGGTGTCCCAGTATCAATAAGCCCAATTCTGTGTAGAAATACCTTACATAAACCTATGTCCGTAAATGAAACAGCTCATTGGCCGAATTGTTGAAGCTAGCAAAAGACTAAGAAATTTTCATTATGTCCGACGCTAAAATAAGGCGTCTATTACAAAATGGTGGACATATTGAACATTTTCCATTATACTTCTTTTTTTTATGGGAAAACGTATCGATAAGAAATCAAAGGGACCTTCAATGAATATGGATGTCGCGTTTGTTGACGATGGATCAAAACCGGAATCGCGTGATAACTTCAAAGCAATGTTTGGACATGTTTAAACGTAATACGATTGAGTTTCTACGGCGTTATAAGACTGTAGATGAAACATAGATACATCACTACATGCCGGAGACCAAAGGCCAGTTGACAATTTTTTTTTTCGCGTGAATCATTTTTTAATTTGCAAAAAGACAAGCAGATTCCACGGAAGAGTCCAAAACAAAAGAGTCTCATTTGTTGAAATGGTCTATTCCAGCAAACTAATAACCGCTATTATTTCCTCCCTATTTTCTTAACACAAGTTATTTACGCAACTGTTGCACAAAAAATTAAAATTGTTGTAATATCAATTACGGAGGTTGTATTCGGAGATTCCCGTTAACTTCCTGAAGAATTATACAAGATTTTTAAAAGCTAAAGAATAACAAATATTTCCTCGAAATTGTCGTTTTTTTCTTAAGATGAAGTAGATATTTTACATAAATCCGAGATATAACAGATTCCGCCTCTTAGTTGCATACCATCAAGTAAAAACTTGCTGTTCATAAACGACAATTCGAAATGACACATTTTCACGTATTCTAGCATGCCGAACAGTTGAAACGAACCGAAAGAATTTTTTCAATGCCGCATAACAGATACCAAAACGCAATACGTCGGAGCAGAAATCCGTCACTGAAATGCTAACAATTTCGCATCATTAAGGAGGAAAACATTTCCGACAACATTGCCGTCATATTTATCCCTTTTCTGGCGCGTTTCTCCTCGTTTTCGATTTCATTTTCGAATTCGTATTCCCGGCCTTAACGGCGTGTCTCCCCATCTACAAAATTGCCTCTGTTACACAAGCGTTTGGATGCATCTGGAATATGCGATACCCGTAAGATGTGCGTAAACGGTCGCCTAGCAAAGACACACATGCGGACATACAAAACGTAGCCTTCCTCGTTATTATAAATACGAACTACTTTCACTTTCACATTCGACTTTTCAAGCGTGTCGCTTATTAGGTCTAATGAAATGTTTGAAACACTATACCTCCGCGCATACATAAGTAATGTATCTTTGTGTTTCTATCTAAATGCATAAAATATGCATATAAGGTTACTGATCCCTTTTCTATATATAGGTAAATTCAATATGTCTACTTGATCACCTTTAAGTGACAATTTTTCATAATTACATAAATCTCATGCATAAGTTGACATTTAAATAGCCGTAAAGTGAGTATTAGAGTGTATATACCGATTACGTTCAGATATATATTATTTTAATATGGAAATAGCACCTAATACTATTTAAATTTACGACTTTTAATACTCTTATAATAGTAGAAAAGATATAGCGAATGGTCACCGGTTGATGATGAGGACCATTCGTGTCCTCGAAACGGCCGTCCCGGATTAATTAATTAATCTTGTGTGGTGCGGAGCTTGCCGATACTTATGCGTTGTTTACAATAGGTACTTGATTTTGTTATGGATATTGAACGCAACATCTCTCATTAAAACATTCAACAACAACGATCTTTTAATGAGTCCGGCACTCGTATAACAATTAAATATCGACTATTTTGTGATTGGCTTATTTATATATAACAGCTAAAGCTAATAAGGTAAGTATTGACAATAGCTGCTGCTTTCTACACTAACGCTGAGGGGCCCAATTTTGCTTCCAATGTTTACGCGGGTGGGTCGACAAAAATCCTCATGCTATTATACAATCTAGACATACACTGCCGTTTAGAGAAGTTCGGTCGGTTGGTAAAAAACATGAAAAGGTTACAGAAACAAACGAAACTAAAAACAAAATGCAATTTTATTGTATGTACAGGCAAAAAAGACGAAAATAAATAAATTAAAAGTTATTCTGGCCTAATATAACATACTGAACATTATATTTTTTTTTCATCGAAAAAACCTCCTTTGCTGTTAATCACCGCTCGAACTATTCTAGGCATTCTTTCGATAAGTTTATGTTAAAACGGATTCTGGAATATTAATCCATTCATGTTGCAGAATATTCCGTAAATGTTCTTGTGAAGTTGGGCATATTTTTCGGATCCTCCTGTCCAGTTCATCCCACAACAACTCTATAGGGTTCAAATCTGGGCTTTGTGGGGGCCATGTCATTACTTTCAGCGTGTGCTGTTCTTCTTGCTTCTTTAGATAGTTCTTACACACTAACATAGTGTGTTTTGAGTCGTTGTCATGCATGAATGTAAAGTTACGGCCTATTATACGCAATCATGATGGCACTGCATGATTCTGGAGTATTGCAAAATAATTTTCCTTCATCATTACACCCTGCACTCTGCATAAATCTCCCGTCCCAGCAAAGGAGAAACATCCCCACGCTAACACAGAACTACGCCCTTGCTTCACTGTAGGCACAATGCAGTTCGGGATCACTTTTAGGTTTTAGATCTTCGGGCATAAACTCGGTCGATTTTGCCCAAAAACCTCAAACTTTGACTCGTCACTCCAAAGTACGTGTTTCCAATCATCTAACGACCACTCTAGATGTGAACGGACCCACTGTAGCCGTTTTGCTCTGTTGCCCCGACGTAATAAGGGTATTCGAATGGCAATGCGTCCATGAAGTCGACGTTTTACTGTACTCGCCGAAACTTGTTCTTCACGGCCGCGATTGACTTCGGCTGCTATTTGTGGCGCTGTTAATTTTCTATCGCGTTTGCTTAATAATACAATTCTCAAATCTTCAGCTTTTATTGTTTCCCTAGATGCTCCAGGACGAACACGATTTTCTATAGTTCCAGTTGTCCGATATCGCTTTATGATGTCATTTACTGTTGAACTTCTCATATTTATTTTTTCATCAATTTGTCGCCTCGAATATCCTTCTTCAAACAGCGTAATAATGCGTGAACGTTCTTCTACACTGGTAGGCTTGCCACGTGCTATTTTGAAGTAAATTTTCTTAAAACTTTCGCGCAAAAACGACAGATGCACACCAACACACGTTTAACAGTAAAATGAAGCAAATTTATATCTTTACGCCTGTGATAAATAAACAAGAATGATACTGCGGTATATTTCCTAAATGTATTGTTCGTTAATAATCCCCAAACGACCCGTTTCAAAGATCGATACTTCCGAGAAATTCTTGGAATGATAATAAAAGAGACTTTATTGTGGTTGTCGCAATATTTCTACTTTACATAATAATTTATCACTTTAATCCCTTAGAAAAGAGTGTATGCTTAATATTTTTCTAATTTTGTGTATTAATAATTGTATACAGTATGATATAATAGATTTTTATTGTATGACCGAACTTCACTGAACGGCAGTGTACCTTTTCCAATGAACATTTGGATGGGTATTTCGAGCGACAGGCTACTTGGTCCAGTAATTTTATTAAACCAATTAACAGATGCTGTTTACCTAGAGACTTCGTAGTTTATGTGAAATAGAGCCATGGCATTTTGAACATTTGCTGCCCTTGCTATTTGTTCCCAAATTACATTGTTTTTTTGAATGTGCAGAATAAAAACATTGCGTAAACGCGAAATATTTTGTACCTCTGAAGACGTCCATAATCGTTAAGAGTCCTCTGCATATTTTGGGCCTTACAATCTCCTCTCTAAGTTTTCAACAACAATTCGTGAATGCTTTATCTGAGTTGCAAGATATTTCTGGGCTGTTACATTTAAAACTTGTACGCCTTTTAATAAAGTTAATTGATACTGGAACGTACAATGAATGCTTAAATGTGTGTAACTATAGTAAATAACAGATGTCGATAGACTTATAATTCAAAAAATGCTGAATCCTATAAACTACACGTATACGTACAACAAACACATAGGAAATAAACTTGTTACTACAATACGCGTTAGAATAACATTCTCTTGCACCGGTGCCTAGCACAAGTAGGTATTATCCTTATCGCAAGTACTAAAACACCTCAAAATATGCCTCGCGCAAAACGACTACGAACTCTCAACCGAAACACTTATTCGAATTCAAGAATCTTATCGAGTATAACATTACGTGCTATTTAAAATATGCAAGAAGAAATGTAGGAGCTTCAGTGCTATCTGGAAATTTTGTAAAATTACAACAAACGCGTTTTCGCGTTTTCCGATCGAGCAGGATAGGCACATACTCGTGGTAGGTAGCTACAAGCAATTTAAAACGGACGATTATTGCCCTCGCATTATGCGATTTTTTATTTTCAAATTTACGAGCTGGATAAATGCATTTACGATTAAAAATACGCTACAGATTCAATAATAATATTACATTAAATTGTTTATTGCTCTATATTAAAGTAGCGACTTGTCGTATATTAAAAGAGTAAAAAAAACAAGTAAAAGAAAATACCGCAGGCAATGGTTTTTATAAATGGCATAGTGTACTCCAAAATTCTACGAGAAATATAGAAAAAATTGAGGCTTAATTTTATATAGGAAGCCTTCAGTGTGCTTAAAGAAAAATCGCGGAAAGGGTATTTTCATTTATATTCATTGAGCTCAAAAAGCTGTCGCCATCATTTTCCTGGCCAATGAAACAGTTTTCGCCTTTTTCGGAGCTGATTCATCCTTTCAGGTCTATTGTTTCGACTGTGCCTTGGCTTCAGGAGTGTAATGGTGTATCAAAAATTTCGTGTACAATCGACGCCAAAATTCCGAGCTATTTTTAGGTTATGTATTGATAATTCCAAAAATACATCTACTATTTGGTATATACGTACATATACCAAATTTTTATCTTACGTTTATTTGAAAAATACATGGTCTTGACCTTGACTCTCTGTATTATATTATATTCAACTATCTCCTAGATACAGATACATATATGTATATGGTACGCACATAAACTAAATTGTTTGCCTAAAGAAAAATCCGATCAATCCCAAAGCAACGTGAAGGTCAGATAACTGTTTCCTACATAGTACGTATACATGCACACATTATTATGCAGGCTGTGGTATATCCTTATCTATCATTTTTATGCTCAGGTTTAATATTTATATGTAGAAACGTGTTATCTGTAGCTTACAGGTTTAATATATAAATATGCAAATTAGGTTGTAGACAGACACCTACAGTATCTAATAAAAAATCGTTTCTTCTTAGGCTATGGATCATGTTTAGTTATATACCGCTTGACAACTGAATCTGATTTGATAGCTACAAACGTATCTGACAGAGAAGATTGCATTACTCATAATTGAAGACCAAATGCTATGAGAGAATGTTACTTTTGAATTTTGCGTATTTAGTTTGAGTTTTAAAGTCTCATATGTGTAGGAAAAAAATCATGACCTTCTTTCCTTGGATTTCACTTAATTCATTCTTTCAGTGTCTCTCTGCTCTTTTATGTAATCATTGTAATTTTCGCTCTTTCTCTTCCATTTGTTATTTGAAATTATTTTGAAATATTAAATTATTTGGGAAGGCAAGCAAACATGTACATTGTCTCCCCCTGACATACTTTCTACAACTCGTAACCGTGCGCTTGGATTATTGTAGGATTCGCAAGAGGACATATTTACGTAAAATAACATAAATCTCGGACAAAACCTATAATCCTTGTTGGTTAGTATAATTCTCTAATTCCATGTTATGTTTTTATCAAAAATTATAACTGCTAGGTATCATCCCGTGATATTTTAAGATAAACCATAAATCATGCTCTAAAACTACGTCCGGGTCTCATTTTTTGCTTTTCGTTTTCAGGTGAATGATGGCCTCATAGTAGATGTAATCCAAGGGACGTCGATTTTCTACGTTTAGAATTTATTACTCGTAACTAACGGCTGTCATCAGGTACGTACAAAATCATATTCCAACATTCATCAGCAGAAAACTCGGAAGCATTCCAAATCCATTCGCAGCCGTTTCTGTGTCCGCATATATATATGCTACGCTTTCGGATACTCGATAATTAATTGCAAAAGGCGTAGTGTAACTGCAGACAGAAACATGAAAATATGTGTAACCTTGTTTTATGTTTGGGTGTTGCATAATAATGACATCCTCGAACTTTACAAGTAAAGGTCAAAGATGATTTAACTTAGACACGCTATTGTTTGTATCCATAATAAACAATGGAATGTCATATTTTGTTTATACATACGTAACTCGTAAGGTTTGTGCATTTAATTTGTAGAGTTATCTGTTTACAAATTAATAGTGGATTACGATTTAATTAATTATAGAGGGTGTTACAAAATTCACGGACTATGGGATGGCGTTAGGCATCTGACTTATAGCAATTTAAAAAATTGAAAATAAAACGTAAATATTAGACAAGGAAGAATTTATAACACGAAACACTAGATAACATTTGTTTAAATTGTCTTTCGAAGGCAGCTAAACATGCTTCAGCACGCCTTGCTATTACCCGAACGGTGTTACATCACATTTGCGATGTTACTTATTGAGACGCCCAAGGTATTGGATTACCCCTGCCAGTCCAACGGTCAGGGAAAGTATTGTCCAGATAATCCCGTACGATTCGTGACAAAGTGTACCCGTAGTGAACCGCCATTATCTTTCTGGACTCCTGTAAAATGTTGAATGTTCTCGGTTGCATCTCAAAGCATAAAATACGCGAACTTGATTTGTTCTCAATTTTCCCGCAGCACAATTAATACTTCTTGAAAGATCGTTTCTTATCAAATCAATGACTGTATCGTCACGTAAACGAGGCCAGGATTTCTACGTGATCGCATTGTTAAAAAAAAATTATATATTCTAGTCTTCCTAAAGATATTAACGTTTGTCAAACGGCGCCCAGAAAATCGTATCGCATACTTAACCTGCATTATAATATAAAGCACCAAGGACCATCAACATACCATAGAAAGTCTTAAAGCAATTTCAGATTCTTGTAAAATATAAAGCCTGTTTCTAAAAGCAATGAAACAGCAGGAACGATATCGACGGGCATCTTCTCTGCGCTAATTGACAGCCGCCATCGGTGTTCGATACATGCGTTCCCGAAAACTCCAAGAAATAGTTAATCGTGTGTACCTGGGTACAGTTTAATGTTGCGCAGCACCTGTCTAAGAATATTTTTTAATTGAAAGCTTTTCCTCTAAATTATTCAACGAAAGATTTATCTTCCAACCACGCGCTAGGTGAACGCACTTTCCTACTGTTCAGTTGCCAAATCTGAAATCCCCATTCGTAGCGATGCACAATAGTTAGAATAGAATTTCTCACAGATGTGATATATCCAGGTGTGCTTTGAAACAGTTGTCATTAGCTCAAACTTCCGAGCGTACAGTTGCTTAATTTATAGTTTGCTTTGTTCATTAGTTCTGGTTATCTTTTTGCTGAAACCAATTTCAATTTAGATATCAGTAAAATTTGCTGACTGGTTAGTTAATGTTAGAATAACTTGTGCGTTCGATTCCGTTTAACAAACAAACCAAACATTTTCGATTGATCAACAGCGATTGTTTAGATTTTTGCACGGTTTTTGTTAAACCTTCAAAAGTACATTTCACATTTACGTTAGTAAACGTAACATTGTTTGTACATTACAGTTTCTAAATTGATAAATATTATTGTTATCTGCTGCAAATATGAATTTAAATCACTTTAATGTAACATTATGAAAAGATTATGTTTGAAAATTGTGTTTCACTATAAAAAGTAATAATATATCTTAATTGTTTTCACGTACCATTGGATATTTTTCATATAGAAAAATTTTGATACGCATTGCTTATTTTGCATTGCAAACAACGGCCTTTATACGTACAATAGGTGGCACACATTACGTATATTGATAAAATTTAATTAAGATAATATATAATTAGAGCCGACACTTTGATCCGCTCGACAAGATCGGATTTATGCGAATGTAATGACGACACCCGAGCAGTGATTTGACTGTGGCCCAAGTTTTGTTCCGCATGGGTTGAAAGCTACTTTCGACATTTTCAGTCATATTGAACTCTCAGTTATAGTTCGATGATTTCCGTCAGAAGGGAAAAAAATCGAATATCGAAACCTCATTAAGCTCTTCCATTTGAAAAAAAATATGCCCGCGTAAATTAAAGTCAGGACGAGCACTGTTTACAGGGATTCTACGTCATAATTTGCCGCAGCGAAATTTTGGGCAGCTGAATTTAAACGTTGCCGTACCGGCCAGGTTGACTGTAAACGTTCGGGTTGGCCAAGAGCTACCGATAGCATCGGAAAAATTCATCAAATGGTGCTACACGACCGTCAAATTAAAGTTAGACAGACAGCAGAACTCGAATTAATATTTCAAAAGCCTTGTTAAAGCAGTTTGAATTTTTGTGGAACTATACGAAAAAAAATCATCACGCCATCTTTTAAACTTTAAATGGCTTATTAGAATGTGTCTTTATCTATATATACATGCCGTGAATGGAAGGACAAAAACAGCGATTAATTTCTTTTTCTTGTATATTGTGTACATTGTACTATACAACGAAAATACACGAGACAATCGAGTCATTGTCCGCGCCCTCCCGTTTACATCATCATACACCGTTACTGACAGCAACTAAATTTTTTGTATAATACAAGGGTAGATTTGACGACTTGTATTGTAAATGGTAATTATTTTATTATTATTATTATTATAAATTATTATTGTTATTATTGTACTCCACACATTCTCGCTGATAAGTCGTAGAGGACAGATTTTCGTTTATTTGTATTGAAAAGTTTCTTTGTTATAAAATCTCGAAAAAATCAAACGTCAATCAAGTTGCTGCATTATTTCTTTCATCGGTTAATAAATCTGATCAATCGGAATGTAATCGAACCTAAAGAGCTTATTGGCGTGCTGTGCGGCTTTTAAAGCACATATCGCTAAAATCCTACGGCATAAGAGCCGAACGCAAGCCATAATTGTATCGTTATGGCTTGCGTTCTTTACACCTTCTATTAATTAATAACTTTTATCAATATTATGCCGTTCCATAAAACAAGAGGAATAAAATATTATCTACTGATAACGACTAATTCCCATCGAACGTATACGTACTCCTCTCTAAACATTTTCATTCTAATTTATTGATAAAATCGGCGAAATAAAACTGTATATTTACGTCTAGATAGGCGCAAACATAAAGTTTTATTAATTATATATTTATACCAATATATATGTATGGAAATGAAAATGATTTGTGTTTTCCCGCAATTTCTGCCTTCAACTTGCAAGTAATGGTACGAACTTCATCTTCATGTTGAGGCTTTGAAGCTTGTTCTTCATCATTTTCTTGCGTTAACCTTATGATTTCTTCGATCATCTGGAAACGTAGCTTATACTTGAAATGATCCAGATAATTACTTTTTGTATGCATGAATAACAAAAATAATATTATCTCTCAAAAACATCATCAGCAAAACCCGGCTTTCTTAGGTCACTACTGCGCGCACTATAATAAGAAGAAGAACACGCCCGCATCTGATGTATGTATCTAAATTTACATAACTTTAACATTACTTAAACTAAATTAGCTATGATAAAGTATTGTTGTTCCCGAAACACATGTAGAGCTTGGATGAAAGAGGAAACAATTACCTTTTGAAATACCGTAAAATCATTTCGACGATACGCGTACGATATCCCGTTTTATAACAGACCTTGTTGCTTCAAAAGTTAAAAGAAAATCTCCTACTTATTATGTACAAGACGTCGCGAGAACGTAATGATAGTGAACTGCTTCGATATTTTGATGAAAGCAAGAAATCGGGTTCCCAGCACGTTTCCCATTCTAATTAGATCTCCACGACGAGTCCCCAGTTATAAATCCGTACGTTAACCACGTTTATTGGTTACTACATTACATATACAAACTCTTTCTGACTGTTGGCGGCGCGGCATAAGCAAACGACGATCGTTGAATTACGCGACAAATTGAAGCTTGACCTTAGGCTATTTTACGGTCTACACCTGTCAGCTTGACACGATGATTGCTACTAGACAACTTCAATCATCTTATGTATTTACTCTAAGTATTTATATCCTTTTTATTTATCATTAACGAAACGGTAAAAATCGTAAAGAGCTTCACGGTCCATTTGTGCAATATTTTCTAACGAAATGAATAAACATATACGCAAAAACGTCAAGTCTACATCACAAAAAATTAAAAATATCACAAGCAGTTTTTTAAGCAAATTGTTTAAAAAATTAATCTTCGTCATTTGATATTGATTTTCATTGTCTCCCAATTAATCAGCTTTAAACAATATCGTTAATGTACAAATAACCAAGATGTGCGTTGCCAGTATTTCTTAATTTATTTCCAAGTTAGGAAAGCCCTAATGTTTCATCGTCGTGAATCATGCGGTAAATCCTTTGCAACGTCGAGATTAGTACAAGCTGTAGCCATAAGCTATGCTTGCATACGCAAGTTGAATTTGATGAAAATTTCTATTACAAAATGTACTCGGTTGTGCAAACGGAATCAGATAATGAACTAGTCTCCATACGTATACGTATAACTCCTAGATTCTCTGCAAAAAGCTGCAGAAATTTTATTTGTTCGTACGAATAAAATTTTATCTCGACCACCGATATTTGATGGTGATACCTATCTACAATTCATGAGCTAACCTGTAAGCTTACCCAAGTTTACGGACAGTAAAACACAGGTACACTCCCCGACAAAAACTTAGACGCGGTAAGATGTTTTAAGGGTTTTAAGGGTTAGAACATTTCTTTGCGAAACTAGCAAGATATCTAATTAAGTTTTTATTCATAAAAGTAAAATAAACTTAAAAATATCTCCTCCAGTAATATATGAACTAAATAATAAATTATTACTCCAATGTTTAAACAATTTCTGCGACAAAAATTTAGACGCTCTGTTGCAAATGTAAAACAAAAATCAACAAATGAGTGATCAGTAATGCGCAGATCCTCCATTGTTCTTAGTCACTTCCAATAGTCTGTTATTAATAGATTTATATAAATTTAACGCGTAATTTTGAGGGATATTCTGCCATTCAGTCACTATTGAAGTTTTCAGTTCCCGTACCGTGAAATATTGACGGCCTCCGCCATAAACGCAATGTGCCAATTCACCCCACATGTTTTCAATAATGTTCAAGTCTGGTGATCGCACCGGCCACTGTAAAGTTTTAATCTTCTTCTCTTTAAACCATTCAGTAATGGTTTTTGCTTTATGAATTGGCGCGTTATCTTGCTGAAAAACAAAATTTCGCCCGGCCCATTGGTTTCCGAAACGTAGAAGATTGTCACGCAATAAGTCTTTATACGTCACAGATGCCATTTTATTTGTGCAAAACACTATCTCACTTTTATCGCGAAATCCAATCGCTGCCCATATCATCACAGATCCACCCCCTAATTGTCTGGTCATTTTCACTTTTGGTTCCTTTCTCAGATCATGATAATAATGCGAGTACCCATCCGGTCCGTCCAAATTAAAACGTTTGTCATCGGAAAATATAACCTTTTCCCATTGTTTCTTCCAGAATACGTATTCTTCAGCAAATCTCAACCTCGCTTCTTTGTGTTTCGCCGAAAGTGGTGGTTTTCTCAACATTTTCTTCCATGATATTACCGGTTATGCCTTTAAAATCCTTTGAACATTACTCACGTGCGTTTGTACCCCCGCCTGTTCTGCAATAACTCTCATAGATGCAGAAGAATTGGATGCACGCTGCAATATCATGCGCTTATCCCGCTCACTTTCAGCTTTCGGTCGCCCCTGGCCTTTTGGTTTGCCGTAACTTTCTGGATCTTTTAGGAAATTTCTAACGGAATGATCGCTTCTTCGTAACCGACGAGCAATTTCCTTCTTACTAATACCATCCTGGTGCCAGCCTAGAACTTTACCCCTTTCTATCAAGGATAATTGCTTTTTTCTACCCATATTGCAAATACTTTATAAAATATAACTTCTCGTGGTGAAATGTGTACACTTTATCAGCACAACCGCCTCATATAGAGAGAAGTATCAAATTAAAACATTTTTGCTTATATTAATGTAATAAATGCACAGGGTCTAAATTTTTGTCGCATTTAAAATTCCTATTTTGATCTGGGAAAATCTCAATTACCCCTCATAAAGCAATAAATACCCAGAAATATCTATAGATGGACTATTTACATAACAAGTATTAATAACCCTCATTTACATTTTATATAATGTCTATAAACTTTGTTTTCGTAAATAAAAACGATGCCGCGTCTATGTTTTTGTCGGGTAGTGTAAGTTTTCCCTTATCGAATTTCGACATTTTCTCATTTACATTATACTAAGGTGTTCCACCGGCAGTTTTAAGTATGTGGAGGAGTATAAGTCGAAAAAATCAGAAAACAGCTTTCTATTGTCAATACAATCAATTCAACTAGAATATATTAATCTATCTGTTGTTCCTGCTTGTATCAGAAATTTCGAGTATCAATAGTTCAAGTTTCTGTGCTCTGTATCATATGACTATTTTTATGAATGGCGTCTCCTTATGTTTGCTTAAGTCATTTCTTTCAAATAGCAAACTAAGCGCAAGAATTAATAATTTTCAATCGTCTTTTCTTGATATTAGCATTAATCACTTAATCATTTGGCCTCTACGACTTATGAATGTCCTTGCGTATTTGAAAGTGCGATTTGGCCTCCTTTTGAAGGGCGCCAATCCTTATGTTTTAAACATTATGACTTGCAATAAATCAATAAACACGTTCCCGTTCGCCAATTCGTAATTCTGTTAGTCCCACGCTTACCACAAGAAACAAAAACTGGGTTTCTGCGGAGACAGCCGAAATATGCCTATTTCCAACTAGCGCTTGAGTCTAACTAGCGGTTCGTTGGAGAAAAAGCCCTAAATAGTAAAATTTGTGGGAAATTTTATGCGCTTTCATTTTGTTTCCGAGTTACAAGCAAAAAAAAAAAACGCCCTTTTGTGAATGTTGCGTCATGAAATTTTGCTATTAAACCTCAAATTCAGAAGAAATCAAGACCGCCCGACAACATTCCCGCTAGGGTCCCTGTAATTACTAGTTTCTGAAATATAGCCGACTGCCATTCCTATTTGGGCACCCGGTATATTTGAAAACAAGGCAAGTCAAAATGTTGCCGCTAAACAATGAAGTTATCTAATCACCAGATATCATATATACATAAAATAAGCACACATATTTATTCATTTTACTTGAAAATATCGTGCAGTGGGAGCGCGGCGGATTATTTTGGCGGTCACGTCGCGCTTGCCGTGATAAATTCGTTACGATTGTGAGCACGTCTTGTGGACAAGCAACTTCGTAACTTTCAAATCTGTAAAAAGTGGATTATAAACTTAAAACCGTACGTACACGCACGCATGCCGAGTATTATTTTATACGGCGCTTGATGTATGAACCTACGTACACAGCTCGACTGTGAAGAAGTGAAAGTGCTTCACGAATGGAGGAAAAAAAGAGGAATAATTAAAGACAAACGTGTGTAATGTGATACGGTAAGACATATATGTATGCTTAAACCAATGCAAGAACTCCGGTGAAATTGCAATCACGTCGACACGCGCGATTTAATGGAAAAGGTAATACGAATTGCGAAGAAATTGCACCTTACACAGGTAACAGTTATTTGACAACGTATCTACATGTCTCTGTATTGATATCTACGGATTAAATAAAAACAACCGCAGCTATCGCAATACATCGCGGTTAATTTAATTTCACTTATTCTGTTTTCAAATGCATAGCAACATTCAACGTGTATAAAAATGCAAATGTAAATAACTCAGAGAACCTAGAAATGATAAGCGTATCTTGAATGCTTTTAACTAACACTAACAAAAGGACACTAATCATTGAAAAATCAGATTTGAGTGAAGTTTTATAAACTAATGCGATCGACAATCACATGGTTTTAACAATCAAACACATAATTTTTGATAAAAAAAAATAAATAATGGAGGATTAAGTGCCCCACATCTCAAATTATTTTTCACTTTAAAATTTAAAAGTGCGTTCCTCAGATTACGATATCAATAAGTGCGAACGTATAGGATGCATAGGCACGCATAAAATAATATGAAAGGCAAGAAAAACTTCAAAATCTCTTTTTTTATTTTCTTTATTGCTTCCTCTCGAGAAACTTACCTTCAATTTTAGAGTTTTGTCGGAATATCTGGTCTGGATTTGGTAAAATCGGGCTTCCACTGGAACAGTAGAATAATTCACAGGATAGGACTCGGAATGGTCGCATAATGACGGGATTTGGCCGCTCTGGGGTCTTCTACTTAATTCAATTCAATATGTGCGAGCGACCAGCCAAGCACAGTAAATAACCGCTTTGTAAGACGTTTCCTTACGCTTGGATGATTTTCCAATGTTATAACTCGAATAGATAAGAAGCTAATTTGAAACCTTTAAAAACGACGGAAGAAGTATTATCGGTCAATAGCGTATGTTTTGTTGTTTCAATTGAATATAGCGAGGACTTCGTGACTACTATTTTTTTCTGAATCTTTCTAAACAGCCTGAAAAATTAATCGAAAATACTGGCAACCTCTTTTTCAAAACCCGACTAAAGCAAAATAATATAAAACTATTCATCAGAATCCAATTAGCCGCGTATATATAATACCAGTAGTTTAAAGAAGTACACGCTTGTGTACACAACTTGTTTGATCGCTTTATTTAAAAGTCATTAGTAAGTAGCTTCAACAGGTTAAGAAGCCACTAGTATTGGTGCTGCTGTGTCATGTTTATATTTGCCTGACAAATATTTGTCTGTTTGCATATTATTCGTGCAAATACAATTAATACTATAACGAACCGATATTCATAGAATCTACATTCGCGAATTTAATCGATAGTATACACCAACAATTTGTTTTTGAACAACAGGTACTTGCCAACACTAGCTTTTGCGTGCGGTGACGCCCTAAAGAGGTACATAAGCTTGTCATAACTTAAAAAGTCTGTAGTGTATAAACGAAGGGCCACTTCTCTATATATCGCGAGGGCATTAAGGTCTACCACAGCGACAGCAAAAGAACCCGTGCTTAAATAATTAACATCGACATTGTCAGGTGTACACTGCCGTTCAGAGAAGTTCGGTCGGTTGGTAAAAAAACATGAAAAGGTTACAGAAACAAACGAAACTAAAAACAAAATGCAGTTTTATTATATGTACAGGTAAAAAAGACAAAAATAAAAAGTTATTCCGGCCTAATCTAACATACTGAACATTATTTTTTTTTCATAGAAAAAACCTGCTTTGCTGTTAATCACCGCTCGAACTATTCTAGGCATTCTTTCGATAAGTTTTGTTAAAACGGATTGTGCAATATTAATCCATTCATGTTGCAGAATATTCCGTAAATGTTCTTGTGAAGTTGGGCATATTTTTCGGATCCTCCTGTCCAGTTCATCCCACAACAACTCTATGATTCTGGAGCATTGCAAAATAATTTTCCTTCCTCATTATACCCTGCACTCTGCATAAATCTCCCGTCCCAGCAAAGGAGAAACATCCCCACGCTAATACAGAACTGCGCCCTTGCTTCACTGTAGGCACAATGCAGTTCGGGATCACTTTTCGGTTTTAGATCTTCGGACATAAACTCGTCGATTTTCCCCAAAAACCTCAAACTTTGACTCGTCACTCCAAAGCACATGTTTCCAATCATCTAACGATCAATCTAGATGAGAACGGACCCACTGTAGCCGTTTTGCTCTGTTGCCCCGATGTAATAAGGGTTTTCGAATTGCAATGCGTCCATGAAGGTCCGCTTGTTGAAGTCGACGTTTTACCGTACTCACCGAAACTTTTTCTTCACGGCCGCGATTGACTTCGGCTGCTATTGTGGCGCTGTTAATTTTCTATTGCGTTTGCTTAATAATACAATTCTCAAATCTTCAGCTTTTGTTGTTTTCCTAGATGCTCCAGGACGAACACAATTTTCTATGGTTCCAGTTGTCCGATATCGCTTTATGATGTCATTTACTGTTGAACTTCTCATATTTATTTTTTCAGCAATTTGTCGTCCCGAATATCCTTCTTCAAACAGCGTAATAACGCGTGAACGTTTTTCTACACTGGTAGGCTTGCCACGTGCCATTTTGAAGTAAATTTTCTTAAAACTTTCGCGCAAAAACGACAGATGCACACCAACACACGTTTAACAGTAAAATGAAGCAAATTTATATCTTTACGCCTGTGATAAATAAACAAGAATGATACTGCGGTATATTTCCTAAATGTATTGTTCGTTAATAATCCCCAAGCGACCCGTTTCAAAAGATCGGTACTTCAGAGAAATTCTTGGAATGATAATAAAAGAGACTTTATTGTGGTTGTCGCAATATTTCTACTTTACATAATAATTTATGGCTTTAATCCCTTAGAAAAGAGTGTTTGCTTAATATTTTTCTAATTTTATGTATTAATAATTGTATACAGTGTGTTATAATAGATTTTTATTGTATGACCGAACTTCACTGAGCGGCAGTGTACATAGATAGGTACAAGTGTACCATAAATCATAATACATGCTATGTTTCAGTGCGGCGAAATGATCCGCGTCGAAGTGTCCTAGACCTGTTACTTTCTACTGCACACCTACTACTTACCTCAATGATTTCATTACTGCGTTGTGCCTTAATTAACAGTTAGTTAATGGCGATTCCTTAGAAATAACAAAGAAAGTAAGAACAAAATTTACATATATGGTATATAAATAATGTCGACAACAGAAAAGCATTCATTTTGCTTCAAGATGGATAGAATATTCTCAATTAATCCAAAGGATATCTTAAGAATTTATAAAAGTAAAGCAGAGTTATGTACTTTGTTTAAAATATGTTGTTAATTCCTACTGCAATGTTAACGTATCTTTTAAACATAAATTAAAATTAATTACTGACATTCATTTTCATATCGAAGCGTGAGCGAATTTTATTTTATTTATGTAAGCAGAGGAAAAGCTGAAATAGGTCAAGCCTTTCAAATCAAGAGGATCTATCAAAAAATGCATAGCTAAAATGCGTTCGAACATCTAAAAATATTACCAACTTTCACAATAAATTAATTTAAACAGAACTTCAATAACGAAATGTACAGTTACGATTTCTATTTTTGAATACTAGAACAATTAAACATCGTCTTTTAGCATGTGTCTATGTTAAAAATGTATAAAGTCGTCTAGAAAAAATCCGAACTGTATAAAATATATGAATCATCAATACGAGCTTGAAAGCTGCGGCTCCTTGAACTTTAAACAATGTAAAGCCGAATAACAAAAACTAAACGTCCCAAATGGCCTTCCTACGTACTTGATTTCGTCGACGAGATAAATAGCCACTATTAACGAAATAAAAAAGGAAAAATAATCCAGTTTGTATTAACAAATTATAACGGTACAACAGCGATTTGGGATCGTATTTTGATCTCAAGGTCTATCCTTTGCCGTTATTTCGCATTATTTTTTGCTCCTTCATTGTAACATAATAGCGACACAGGTGTCCAATCTAGTTAGACAGGAACTCCCTAGCAAGAGATAAGTTTATCTATATTTTAAGTAGATGCTTATCTAATGTTGTTAATTGTACGATAGTGCAACCATAAATCAAATCATTTGTATGTATGTTGAATTACAGGTTTAATGTTACAAATAATAAATAATTAGATGTGTGCTTTCCTTGAGGAAGTATATTAGCGTTATTTTTTTTAATGTTTCTAGGCATGTCTCTTTAATACGTCATGCTAAGCCTGTGGCAATTATTTACATGTACAGATTCTCGAAGTGCTTCCGCACACGCCATCTCGTGTTAAGCCCTGTTCAAGAGATGGCTTGGGCAACAATACCTGGCTTACTAAACCGCAGACATGTATTTCTTTGCATTAGAAGGCACGTCGATTCGAAACCAAGCGATATAAACTGTGAAACAAATTGGGTGGAGAAAAACTCACTCGGAACCACGCTGATAACGCCAGGTAGGCAGAAACATGGTGGATGGTATGTTTCCTTCTCTTCCCACATTACTTTGCCGTGAGGAGACTATATTAGCACTATTTTTTGACTAAATAAAGTAGCCCATAAATTTCAAACTATCAAAATCACCTGATAAGATGAATTAAATTTACCAATTTTGGAATCTGTAACAGAAAGACGAAACACTATTGGATAGTGCATAAGCCCAGATAAAATAGGGCAACAGACCACAACATCGTTTAGATGGGCAGTTTAGGAAATCGCTCCATAGAACCAGTGGCTAGATTATTTTTTGTGGAGAGTTGTTAAATATAACACTTATAAAGTTGACGTGCCACAAAACACTGAAGAACTTCGAGATAGACTCCAACAAAATTCAATATAGGAACGATAAGAAATATAAAAAATGATGATAGCTGGAAAGAACTGAGTCATTAAAAAATTTCAAGTACACCACTTTATTTATTTCAATTTTTCTAATTTTATTACACGCTTGTAAATTCCCTTTTGAAGTGACATATTCGTGGAATAGTTACTCTTACTTGATTAATGCAATTTAATTGTTTTAATTTTAATTTAGGAATAAATTAAAATTAAAACAATGGAAATCAATTTCCTTTTTTAATACAGCAGCAATTAGGCACTATCAAGATATGCTACCGATATTATTTTTCAGATAAGAGATTAATCAAATACTTGTGAATACTGATGCATTATACCTACCTAAAAATTTAATTGCACAAATGAGAAGAAAACGAAATCCGTTTAATCTAATATTAGAAGGCCTTTGAAGTAAGAAAGTAATCGTAGAAGCCTAACAATATGGGTTGAAAATTAACGCAGTTAATAAAGTTCTATTATTTTTTCTAGTTTCCATATTTGTAATTTGAGCAAAATATTTTTTTTATATATTTTTTAATAGCTATTTTAGACGTTTAATCTTGCGTGATGTGAAGGTTGGTGACATTGACCAACATTGACATTGAATAAAAGGCGTATCGCGTTGACGTTGTTTAAATTAAAAAATTTGTTATTGCAATTATATTTTACTTCCTGGATCGTTTATGTTTGAATAACTTCAAGCATTGAAATTATGAAATTACGAATGAATGCCGTATTAGTTCCCAACCCGCACGTAACTTTTAAATTATCTTAATTATTTGCAAACTTTTCGATATTGATTGAGACTGCACTATTGAAGCACGCGATATTTATTGCAAAAAAATTACTTGTTCTCTTCATCTTCATGACATTGATAACTTTGTTTTAACGTGGTTGGGTTGCCCAATTTATGCAATATTTTTTAATTCGATGTTTTATTTTTACAATTTACTTGTTTTAAATGAGTTCTTTCAATACACGGTACCTCAACTAATTTAATTGATATTGTTTGTGATGCCACACGCAGCTTAGAAAGCAGCAACATAAACCGAGTACTGTTTCGCAAGCCATCCTTCGAGTAGTTCTTATGTACGTGTTTCTTGGCACCAAGAGATCGTTTCGAATGTTGTATTAACTCTGAGGTAAACAGCAATTCAAGATGGAGTAAAAATACTCTCGGAGCTACGTTAACTACGCCAAGTAGGCAGAAACATGTCCGTGGCTGGTGTGTTTTTTCTCTCCTTACACATCAATACAATATTGAATGCAATAATATCACTATAAATTACTTGAACAAAAACGCCTTATCTTTTCCTTAAAAAAAAAATAATGCCCGGGGTGTTATAAAACATAAATAGTGTTATGTAACCTCCTCACGTTACAGTTTTCGAATAGGTCGTCGCCCCGATGTAAGCAACTCAACGGGTTGCCAATTTATGTATTTATTCCTAACACGGCACTTTTATTTTTTTTAATACCCTAGGGGTCGGATCGATTTTGTGACCGAACCAAACGTAGACTTCATAATATGCCGAACCGCATGTCTACAATTCGAGTTCGGTTGTACACAATCCAATTATTACACGCGTACGTTCCTATTATACTATTAACATGCATTTAAATCTCCTTTTTCCATTGTTATCTGTACTTCTCGCAGCATAGCCGGAAATTATTAGAAAGAACAAATATTTAGCATTACATCTTGTGAAATATTGGCAAAAATTACAAATTCATTTATTTTTTTAATTTATTTATGTTTCGCTCGTTTTCTTGTCTTGGCATTCTATAGCCCAACTATTTGGCCCCTGCACTTTTGTCATAGCTGGTTTATTGTGCGTCCAATCAGGAGCAATAATGATTGACTTACATACCTGGTAATAGAAAACAATACTATTGATATTCTAAGGAAATGCCATTAACGAAAATACACATAAACGATTAGCAATCACGCATTTTCTGGGTTTCCGGTTTTTTACGTATATTTTAGCTACTCTTATTACCCTTCTGGAGCACATAATGATCATTGCTTTACAAATTTTACCATTGAGATTCCAATTTTGTTAAAGATACCAGTTTATCCAAAAATTATTGCATTTTTCTATGTTCCTTATGCCTATTTGCATAATACTTCATTGCTCCTTTCCATTGGTTCGTGCTACTCAATAGTTGATTTAATTTTATTGATCCCTGTAACAAGTTCACACCTCTTCTCAACCACAAATACATTTACTATTATACGTCACTACCATCGTACATATCGCATTATTTATGTACGAATACATTCGTCGCTTGACATTCGCGTCCTTTTTTCTTCTATTCCGATTCAATGGCGCTGGGTGTGTCACCTAATAGACCGGATATTTGCTAGGATACGTAAACGTTTCATATCACATTTTTTTGTATTCATAATTCCTAACGGTGTTGCGCTGATTATTAGTTCAATGTTACTAGCCATTTTACCTCTCGTACCTCGAAATTGCTAAGGCGAGATGTTCAGCGTGATATAACGAACATAGAAAATATCCGCACGCTCTTCAATGGTTACCGTTCGTACTTTTAATTATGCCGCCGAAAAGGAAAGATTAACCGGTTCTTTTTCTGTAATTATATCAACTTTTCGAACGAGAATCGTTTAATTACGCGTGCAATTAGGTCAGAGATAAAATAAAGTTTCACCAATCCTACAGTCCTCTTACATTATCGCTAATTTCGGTTTTGTATATTATATAATTGCAATAAATTATTTTAAGTTAATTTGCTACGGGTTGAATAAGCTGGAAACCTTCCGTGGAATTCGAAAGTACTTACATGTAAATACCAAAATCAATGTAAATGAATCGCCATAATGATGGATGAAGGTGATATCTAGCTAATAGGAATTTTCTCCGTAATACAAAAAAAAATAAACGTGTAACTGCTGCCCCTGTATAAAATTGCGTTATCGTACTTTGTTTATCTTGAATCAATACATTTCGATTATCCATTTGATCGCGATAATCGCTCGGTTTAAGTCAAGCGCGAAAAATCGTGCATAATGCACTTTTTGTTTAATACATGAAACTGTACTTTACGTTAATCTTCAACAAGTACCTAGATCCTCTCGTAGTAATCTCTTGAAAGCAATGCATACTTTCAGCGAGTTATCTAAATGAAAATATTACGAAGGTATAAATAAATATTATGCTTCCTGCATTCTACATGATTTGAAAGAATTATAGCTTATAACGTAATAACTATTGATCTATGTGATACGGGAATTTCTACTATCTTTTCCTTGTCACTACTGTTCCTACTTCTGACTTTTTATTTATTTCCTTTTGTTAAAGCACTACTACAGCCCCATCGCATTAAATTTATCTTAAATATATTCTAGACTTGCATACCTTTGACTCAATTTTTTTTACTATGCTTTAACAAATGCCAAGGTGAGTAGAGTCGGATAATCTCTCAAGCCATTTTCTCAAAAAATATTACACGTCGCGAGTATTATGGGCCAAGCAACCATCCTGCTGGAACCAGATGTGTTGCATATTGTTCGGATTAATAATACCGAGCAACAATGAAATTGGTTCTTATAGATTTGAATGAATTTAACGTGGCGAGCACGAATATCATTTTCAAGAAAGTGAATCGGCTCTCGTTCCAAAGATACTCACGTCACCATTCCTCTTTTACATATCAAAATGTCGGTTTTGTCTAAAATTTGGTAAAAGCCACGAATAAGAATGGACCATCATTCAAGTACCTAAAGAGAGTGTTTCTGTGGGGCCTCGGATTTCCCAACTTTGGGAAATATCTCGAATGTAAAGAAATGTAGGTGTGGGATGTGTTGTGTTAAGTCTTAGAAAACTGCCTTAGGAATGAGTTGGCCGAAAACTACAAGAAACTGATCGAGGACATGTTGGCTTTGTTTCATGAATGCGTTAATTACAAGCGACAGTCCAAACGAAAGCAAAAGCCTTAAACAGATTAAGGTATTCTTAACCTGTATTGAAAAAAAATTATAGCCACTTTAGCCTTTTCTTAATCCTAATGGTATTCGACCCATTGAATCCGTTAAAAAATGATTATTTTAATCTCGGAGGCATAAAGTTTTCGAAATTTTGTTGCACAGTGTGATTTATTAATATTTCATCAAGCCTTCCAACTTGATTTCATCCAGTCGCGTACTACTATCACTCCTTCGTCACTGTTCATACTCTCAATCTTGTCTGCATTGTCGTTATCTGATACGTTATCGCTCATATTCATTATTAAAATTTTTTTGGCCGTTCTTGGAAATCTTTTAAAATTAGGATTCTTGGTAGTAACGGCTTGGTTTTTTACGAACAAGTAAATTATAAGTACCACTTTACGTTTCGACAATAAATTTATTGTCATCGTCAGAACATATTTCTTTTTTCTAATGCGTTAATCAAATATAAAATTTAATTTCGTTGTTCTTTAAAAAATCTCGTTGAAGCAAATGATGTTTGGCTCGCAAGCCAAACATCCATTGGCTTTGTAAGAAATGTAATTGTTATAAACTACAAAAAAAAATCACCTAAATAAGTAGAAAACGTTACGAGTCGCGTATAAAAGACGCTGGTCTATACGTTGGTATCCAATGTCTTAATATATACGAAGAAATAGAGGGAACGTTATTATTAGCGTTCTGTAACAAAACACGATAAAAACATTTTTTTTTCTCAATCAGATAACGTGGTTCTCTGCGTCTACCCGTTTTTAAATTACTTTTAAACCCTTCCTACATGTCGCAGCATTTCCTGAAGTAATTTTAAACACTAGCTAACCTTGTATTATGATTACTTAAACTGCCGGTCACTCTTAAAAGCATTCTTTCGTACGAAGAAGGCCAATCTAGATTGGTTCTGCAAAAGACCTCTTTCCAAATTCTGCACCGGTACTACCTTGTATAATCCGAACTCGTTGTGACTTGCACGTCTGTCTAAACCTCTAAACCAAAGCAATTACCTGTATGTGATGACTACTTGTTTAGTGTGTGTGCGTTACGATTGGGAAGCCGAAGGAGGCCCGCCGTTCTCCGACACTGTGCAGAGTGGGGCCTCCCCAAAAATGAGAGCGACCTACATTTTTAGCATTATCCATTCACCAGCAACTAACGGGAGAGCGCAAAAATACCTAAAACTCGTTTTGGCTATTAATTTAATAGCATTCAGTTTACTTGATTTTCTGTTGCCAATCTACCTTCGCATCCAGCGCGGAATAGGTTATAGGTGTATAATTTTAGACGGTGAGTTAGTGAAACTATCGTTAGTGTTCGCGTTTCGAAAAGTTGAAGGTAAATTTGATAAGATTGTGTACAATCGTCGAGTTTGACCTGTACGGTGAATTCCGCAGTCAAAGTTAATTTCTCTTCTACCACGCGACAGCCTTGCATGGATACTTTTACTTGCATAATTACAACGGTAAGTGTCTATCATATTTTCCGTGAGAAACGGGAAATTGTAATGTGTAAAAGTAAATAATGCTTAGTGATAAGTAAAAGTTACGGAATATAGCAGATTGTCACTGAAATTATGTCGATTTTATTATTTTTAAACAATAAACAGCGACGATACTTATTTCATCATTCTTAAATGATGATCAAAAATACAACAGCCTTATTTTAAAATGGCAGACAAGAGTGTACATGTTTTATTAACTATATTTATGGAGTGTATACATAGATTTTCAGAATGTGGCACTCCTATACGTCTTAGTATAAAAATTTAATAGAGTTACACATAAAAATGGCCATTACATTCATTTTTCATTTGGTGCATTATGCACAGGCGAGTTACCTTTCTAGGACAAAATCGGAACAATAATAATGATATAAAATTATTAATAAAAGACAAGAAATTTGAATACATTTATCCCAACGATAAACTAATTTTTAAACCGTCCTCAAAGATCTTTTTCGGCATTCCCGCAGTCCACCTACTTATGACACGTTTTACGTCAAACAGTCAAATCGAACACCCCGTAACGATTTTGTTCAAAACTGGGAACAGATGAAAATTACTGGGTGCGAGACCTGGAGGTCCCGTCGTAAATCATTCAAAGCATCCTTTATCTTTCTTGCGGTACGTGGTCTTGCATTATCCTGTTGCAATAACGAACGCTTATGCAACTTTCCAGGCCGTTTTCTGACAAATGCCTGCCGCAGTTGTCCGGATAATAAATTCGAATAATATTCTGCGTTAATTGTAGTACCCTTCGGCAGATAATAAATAAAAATAGTCCCATCGCAATCCCAGAATGCAGTAAGCATTACCTTTCCAATAGACGGAACTGCACTCGCCCTTGTTCCGATTTACGCCATTCTTTGATTGATTTTTGGTCTCTGGATTGAAATAAAGAATCCATGTTTCATCAGTGGTTATTATCCGTTGCCAAAATTCATCGCCGTAACAGGCTAACAGCTCTTGAAGTTGACAAGTGTCAGACCTATTGAGTTTCTGTTCCGGTCCCAACAGTCTTGGCACCCAGCGGGTTGAAACCTTGCTTACGCCAAAACAATTACGTAACAGGTGTACCTATTCCTAGGCGTATACCAATTTAACGAATAATCATTCGCTTATCTTCTTTCAGTAGGTCCTCTACGGTAGCAATATTTCTTTCGTTTACAGACGTAATCGGATTCGTCTTATGTTCTACCAGTTTTAAAACGATTAATCACCGATAAACACTACTTATTGATTCTACAGTCTCGCCAAATACTCCTTGCAGACGTTGAAGTTTTCACACCATTTTTTCACAAAAAGAAGAATATTGCTCTTTGAGATTTAGCTGCGTCTTCCATGGTTACAAAAAGAGTATTACGAAAACGGATCTATATCAGTCGGACACCTGACTCAAACTGAACTATATTGCATTGGATAGCTGGATAGCAGAAACATCTCAAGATTTGTCTATCACCAATAGCGTTGCCTATAAGTTCTGCGTAATTCAATTGGAGCACAATTCACAGAACTTTGGAAACATCATACTATCATATAACGAATTTTAAGAGTATTTTAAGTACAATTTGCTATGACAACTATGTTATTAAAAGGTTACCCAACTTCCTATCGGATAATTTCTCAATTTCTAAATGTCTCACATTATAACCACTGTGCAGCAGTTAATTTATTCAGAAAGCGTTTATCTGCAATTACTAAACGACCTTGCGTGTCGTGAAAAAGGTATAATTGTATTCTGTACCCGGAAACAACTGGATTTCCGTGGAGATACCTTTTTTATAATGTTGATCGCTGGTTTCGTACCACGAATAAATTTTATTATTAAAATAATATAAAGAAAAATACGTATTTTAACATTTTAACATAGTTGTTTAGAACTTTAATTGTAACGTCGCGGACAAGAGCATTATGGAGCTGTGACTTCTTACAGGTTCAAGCATGGCGTAAGCCATGAACAATGTTTTGAAGAAACCAATCGGCTATTTAATGGAAAGTCGTGTTCCTTACCTACCGTAAACGGTGATTGACGTGATTGACTATCCTTAAACGACAACTCTCGAACTCCTAAAGCAAAAAAGGCAAAAAGAATATTGGTCTTGTGCAAAACATGATCGAAAAGGACCAACGCGTTACTGCCAGAAGTGTTCAAGTAACTTTAAAGATTTATGTGAAAGCAATTGACACGATTTACGTAAATATTTAACGTGCGCTAAATAATAAAAATTTCATTCGATTAATGATAAAATTTCTAAAATTTCCCGTTCGATACTTAAAGCTGTATTATCGTTCAAATTACCAAGCTCTCGGGCTATTGTTGTTATAAATTTGTTACGCCCATAATCACTTTTATCAAGAACGCATTGGTTAAGTTAATTATCACGTTCATAATTACTGTCAGTTATTTACATTCTGTGAATAATCACTCAACTAACCAAGAAAGTGCATAAAACGCCTACGGATAGGTAAATTTTGTATGCACGCGGTATATAATGTATCGAGTACAATAAGACTACTGTTTGAAGTTCCGTGAATGACATAACCTCGATACGCAGCAGTACTGCCATCTCTCCGACTTTGCACGTACTTTTCAAACCACCCCCGTAAGTAGCCGGATATACTTTAAGATCTAATTCTATAATAGTCATCAACGTACCAACATATGACAAAAACATCTTCTTTAAAATGCAAGTAAGAAATCATGTGAAAAATATACCTTATTCGCGTAAATATTAATATAAATTATATATAATTTATATTAATATAAATATAAAAATTAATATAAATATCTGAGGAGCTTCGTAACACGTGACGCAAAAAAATTGCGATGGTATTTCGTAAAGTGATACACTTTTGCACGTTATTGTGCATAGAATCGTAAATAGTGGCACACAGTTACGTATCCGTTTCTCCTTTGCAACTATGAAGGTATTTGCCATTTTCTAGTACGGAATTCTTTATAGTTCGCAATTTATACGTGAATACCTACTTACTATTATTGAATCGTATACTTAGAATCTTACGCCAAACACAATGCTTAATAATGTGCAGTTATTTAAGCAAAAATTAGGGGCAAAACATGATTATTAATGGTGTGACGTAAAACGTAAAATATAAATGTTTTATCAATTAATATCACCAGTTTACGTATGCTAACACTATGGATACACCGAAAGACCAATACGTTTAAAATAACTAAATTGATTTAGTTGAAGGAAATTTAATTGGGACGACCAATTATTTCATTAATCCCACTAAATCAACGTGATATTTGTTTGCCCGTATTCAAACAAACGATGTAGTTGGATTAAATATATTTAAAGTAAAGTAAATTGATTTTTCAGTGCAATATGAAGATAGTGATGACCGGACTTCTAATTACTAACTTGAGACCAATACGTAAATGTGCTCTTGAGGAAAATTGAAATTTATGCTTAAGAAATTAATAAAAGAATTCGACATGCAATACAGATACGTTGTTCAGTAGGAAATGCGTTAATATTTTTACAACCTTAGTTCCTTCTTCCAGACATGGAAAACTAAGGTAACTAGCCGGATGCTAACATATTTAACACCATGTCCAGATGCGTGTTTCGCCGTAATATGGCTCATCAGTGCACCGTTGTGAAATGTGATATCTGTAATTGAAATTGTCGTATATATACGAAGATAGAGATAACATTAATTTATTGTTTTATCCAATCGGGTACAATTTATTGACGCTGACTTTTCCATAAGCTATATCCACTGCAGCACGTACACCATCGACAATGTTAGAATATTTCTTTGTATCTTTCTTTGCAGTTATCTCTGAATAAGATCTTACTGAGGATTCTGGTAACTCTTCGAGGAATACCAAATAATCTCTTGGCATGGGCACGGTAACTTCACAAGAAGACCTCAAGACAAAATACCACGCATCATAATATGCTATCCTAAGAAAGTCATTCGAAACTATGATAGCAAACTTTCGCGTTTTACAATTTTATACATTATCAGATTCTAGTTCAATTTCTCTTGAAGACAATGTTATACCCTGTGTTTTAATAGTGAAGGCTTATAACTTTTTATTGTATGTTCTTCTATTCTATAACTTATAGTTGCATCGTCGTTGCAGTATGCAGAATGGGGTGTAATACAGATCCTTACGGTACAGCATTTGTAATCCACAGTCACTCCACCTTGCGATTCATATCACACGAGATTCGTTGAGTATTTTCTCGAACAATAGCGAGAGAAAAATATTCACAATTGTTCACATTCAGACTGTTCCAAAAGCAATCGATCAGATTTTGCAACCATATCTATTGCGTATCATCTTGTAGAATCTCTAACGTGAAAAAAAAAAAACGATATACTGCTAAAGAAGCTTTTAGACAGCTTAATGGCTGGGTGGTCTGAGGGTCTGCTGACTGTGACTGAGTTAGACGTACATATTAGGTTCGAATCTTATCATGGTCAGGTGACAGATTTTCCTGCTGGGTCCGGTGCAATCTTGAGCCGCCATTGCGGTAAGGTAGTGATAATACCATAGTAGACCATTTACACACTGAGAAGGTTGTGATAAGCTTCAAACCCCATATACCTCGTAAGCCCGTCACGATACATAAAAAAAAGCTCTTAAGAGCACTTAAACGAACATAATTTCAATTTTAATCGTGCAAGGCGTTTAAGATATTCGCCAAAAACCTTAAATAATCCCAATTATTTTAAAACCTAAGTTAAATGAAGTTATACAAAATCTAGAAAAAGGTCGTCATGAATCGGCGCGAGGGTATTACATAAAACACGCTTGCGTCGTACGCAACAAAAAAAATAATTTTATGTTATGCGGAACTTGTTTCTCGATATTTTTTTCCGAACAAATTCCTCCTTCCACCCGCACAGTCGATAAATGTGTTGTACATGCAAATATCTGTATATTACCGACATGATATTCTAACATCTAGTTAAATTGCGAATATTCATAGCATTAAATGCGAGAGCGTAACTACAACTCTAAAGCAAATGGAGCACAATAACATTATTAAAACCACAAGTTTGTTCTATTAGAATATGCATGTAATTAGGAATGTTGCATCTAGTTACCAATAAGGATTACGAAACTCTTGGAAAGTTTACTGTAGTTCTGGATGTTTTAGCGTCGCTACCTTGTACGCCAGGTGCTAGAATTTGTTTGCGAACCAACACGAGGTTGTAATGTCTTGTCACTTACTTCCGATATTAAGAAGCCATATATGGATGTGAATATGACTATATTCGTCGCAATTATCTCGTGAAATAATCATTATTTCAAATATGGAAATTCACGTTAGAATTGAGATGTTCAATTGCGTTTCCTAACTTGCTTCGATTCATTTTTTATTTTGATAATTTTGAATATTCAAATTAAAATAATACAAAGTAATGGATTTACGCTGCGTGTTTATTTACACTAATTAGAAAACAAACAACAGCAAACATATACAAGTAGGGAAACGAGCTTTGGTCCCTACACAAAAACATTAAAACTTATTCCAAAGTCAATTACAGACGGCGAATGGTTATTACAGAATAAACAAGAAGTAACATTTTCATTATGTAAATACTTGAGAACCAGGCTCTTTTACATTTAAATAGAGTAACAAACTTTAACTCGCTAATTGTCTAAAGGCTGTATAATAATTTATTGTGCAATGTTAAACGGAATTAAGTTAAACATTTCACTTGTCTCTACAGGGTCTTCGCGCGTTCTATGGGTAACTTTTTGTTTCTAAGGATACAAGGACAAAAACAATTTTTTGATTACAAATTCAGAATCTCTAATCAGAAAAGCAATTGACTCTACCAAGTCGCCGGAAATGACTCCAACTTGGTATATTTTTACATTTTCGAAGTCTACGAGTCATTCTGCATCTAAATGCATCGTTTTAGAAAACAAAGTACTTCCATTTACCCTTTTTAAGAGGTTGGTTAAAAGTCTCAATGTAGTGAATCTTGATGCGATGCTTTCGTTTGAAGTATGAATGTGAAAAACAGAGTACAAAGTAACTTTTAGTAGTAGTGGTCATTTCCATATCAAAACAGCATGATTCAAGTGCTCCATAATAAAAAAAAGTGGATATTTTACAAATGTAAAGCGAAATTAATATAGTGGCTTACTTCAAAATCCATCAAAATGGGACGAATCTAAGCAGCTGCATCACTATCTTACGAAAAGCAAATTTGAACCTTATAAAATTAAACCAAGGCAACAACGCGATCACCAAAGGCGTTTAGACTATTGCAAGGCGCTCTAACTCATAATGTGCGGCGACTAACGACATTTTTAAATGAGCAGTTTCCTAACAACTGACTAGGAACTCATGCCCTCTTTGTTTGACCCGCGAAACTGCCAAGGTTAAGCCCTTTTGCACTTTTTTCTTGTGGTGTTTTAACGAAAAGTGAAAAAAAAACAAGATTTATCTATCCTATGTATTTTCTACTGTTATGTTGTTATAATTTATGCTTTTCTCAATGCAGTAAAGGCAACCATGTAAAAAAATTTGGTTGCTTTGGTCAATAATGCGTTCAGATTCCAGGTGTTTCATTTAAAAACCCAACGTTCGAATCATTTCCGAAGATCTGGAACAGTCAATTATTTTTCTGATACAAAACTCTGAATCTACAGCAAAAAAATTGAATTGTTTCGTCTTTGTATGTTTAGAAATACATACAAAGGTAACTTAATAGAACAAGGCTTCAAACTGAACAGCTTGTATACAGCCTATTACAGTGTATTATATAAACGTGCATATTACAATTAAACCAAACCAGTTTTAATTTCAAGTGAAAGTGATGTGTTTTTATTTATGAAAATATTTCTACGGGGAAGTACACAAAAAAAACTGGTGTTAATGTAGAGATTTTCAACAGCTCGTAAATTACATAATTTAATTTACATCAATCCGTAATTAAGATTATAATTTTACGAGTCTGCTCAGAGAATACAAAACAAATAAGCAATATTGCTTTGAATCGATAATGAAAGTCCATCGATGCTTTTACCAACGGGTGCCTCTTTCTTTTATCCGCATTGTGATATATTCTAAATCCAAAAAAAAACCGCTAACATGCACTTACTGATTCTAATTTGTTGTTATCATTATCATCAAAACCCTATTTATTATGGACGTTGTATGCTGATTTTATCTGTAAATTAATCAGTTTATACAATTACAAGTTTATCAATAAATATGTCCAATTAATGTTTACACCTGCCAATAAATTGATGAAGTCGTCAATTTCTAAATTCAATACGCGTAATCTTCATGGAGGTTTTACAGTATTTAATTTTTATGTAAGCTCTTCCATTTTTCTTGGCAAACTTGTACGATTATAGTTATGAGCGAAAAACCATTGGAATGAATGTGTGGTTTTGATATAGCGGGTACACACAGCCAACAAGCTAATCAAGCGAAACTAGAACGCAAACTATGAACTACACAAGCAAAGCTAGAGCAAAAGCTCGAAGCCGATCAACAAACACGAGAAAGCTAGAATAAAGACTAGAAGCCACAACTAATATATTTACAGAACGACATATCGATTCCAATATCCGAACATTTACAACGACAGTTCAAACCAGCCTTGCAAACCACATAAGCACACACTCAGTCACGACTTGAAGAGCCTCAACAGCAACAAACAACCCACGAAAAATACCAATCTCGAAAAACTCGACGCACAAATTCAAACAAAAATTCAAGACGTCGAGATGTCATACCGCCATTCGTGAAGTTGCGAAGATCTGCGTTATTAAAATCAACCAGACTCGAGAGAGAGTAGGTGAAGTCGAATAATAAAACGTTAGAAAGAAATTGAGACTCTCCAAATAATGATAGAGAGGGCGAGGAAACCCGAGAAAGGTTGTGTAAATTTGCTCTCGTATTTTGTCGGTATATACTGATTTTATCAGTACATCGTTGGAATTAGGGTAGTATTTGGATGCTTCAAATCCTTGCAGTCTTTCAATCCAGTAGATCACGAATTGTTAATCCTACGGTATCAACGATCTAAATCTAAAGATGCTCCACCTCTCGGTTTTCAAATTATTCAATCATCTATACAAGTGAACATCAAGCGAATAGCTCTAGCTATCATACGGATATCATGGCAAACAAATCGAATAAACGTAATTGATTTTGTTGGTTATAAACACATTTCGCCGAGGCGAAGTAAATGAACGGTTTGTCGACGGAGGATATGTTGGAGGCTAGGGGGTTAGCCTAGCGTTGGCTTCTTTCCGAGTCGACCGTTGATATTTACGCCTACGTTCCGTTCGATTGAACGCACGAAGCTGGAGGTCTCTCGCTAAATATTTAGGGGTATTGATTTTTGTTTAGTTAGAAATATTTACTAGCATTGTAAAGCGCGAGGGCGTATATTAATCGCGAGAAACTCTGTAATTTCCTCTAAATTAATTTGGAAATTTAATCAGCGCATGGATTCATTCGTTATCGGAAACGAGAGGAGCAACGTCCGAATCATCTAGTTGTGAGTAGAAAATAAATAGTGGATAATTATAGACCTTCCCCGGCGGCTCCACCATTATCTCTGCACGCTTATTGCGAAATGCAGAGATCGAAATTTATTATTAAAAAAAGGAATGCAATAGTTCAATGTGATCTTTAGTTGATTATCATCTTTTTTCCTTGAAATTCATTGAATATGTTGACAATTTAGACCCTTGACATCACTCAGAAAGGAGATACGAAAGAGAGAAGCCTTAACAGCAAAGTATTAAAACGGTATTCCAGAGCAAGATGATAGATGTAAATCATACACAAATTGTTTCATTAAACACTTTGCTCATTTAAAATTTCTCGCAGAACTAACATTAACGAGAGAAGATACCAAAAATATCCTTTGCAATATCCAGTAATTGCCTAATTATGTTATACGGAAGTTAAGATATTTTGTTTTAATCCATTCACTTTTAACAAAAACATGCAAATTAAATAATTATTGTGATATGCTGTTTGTAGCATGTATTACGTTAATATTACGTTATTCAAAACATAGACAAAATCCCTTTTTATTACATTTGTATTGCCTAACATAAGAGAAATAATGACAGTGTTAATAGTGGTCAAACTGCTTCCATATTACATAACCAATAATGCCTTTGGGCATATTTAACATGAATAATTCATTTTTTTTATCTATTCTACGAGTTGCAAAACTAATTCACCTCAATATCTAAGATAAAATACATCAATATTAATTTTGCACGGTTGTTTTATAATGCTTTAGTGGACGTCCAAGCGTATAAATAAGCAGCTAGAAAATTACAACTTAATGCTATAACGCCTTTGCACATGAGAGCGTAAGGCGGTTTTTGTACGACCTCGAATGTTCTCCGCGATCATAATCCTCTGGACTAAGTAAATAAATTGTATTCCATTATCGTTACAACAGTGTCATTAACATCAGATCTAGATTGTATACATTACTCTCGTACGAGTTTTTTTTTATCTAAGTATATTAACGACTTTAATGCTTTAAACAAAGTTCAATATAATTTTAAAGTGCCACAAAAATAATTAAATAAATATGCATTTATTTATTTGGGAGATACATGCGTATTTTAAATTCCAGGTGATTATTAAGGCGAGAAATTAGATTTTCTTGTTGTGTTGGATTATAACAAGAAGTGAACGCCGGTAATTTAAACCCGCCAATTTAATTAAGAACGTAAGAATATTGTTTAGATCTGTTTCGACAGAAATATCTTGAAAAGTTTCCCGACTTTCCCTAAACAGCTGCGGCTTCAACATTATTGAATTGTAGAATCACAAATTTTATTTGTTGGAAATATTTAGGATAATAAAATGCCGCCTTCATCCATGTTCCCCCAGCGTGTAAGAATGGAAATACCGAGGCAGTAACTGTGAAATGCACGTTCGGGAGATTTAAGAAGCACTTACTTGGTTTCATCAGACCAAAATTACATCATACGATAACATATCGGAAAATTAAAGATATTTCAGTTGTACTATTTATGATATAGTTTTCCATCTCCGAACGATTCACCTTTTTTTCTAGAAATTAGCTATTACTTTCCTTTTTAATTCAATGAGTTCTTTTCTCAAAAGTTGGTTGTCCTATTGGCCGTCCGATCAACCCTTGTATTACGAAAATCCTTATTGCACCACGTTAGGGCTCCTGCTGAAACCAACCAGCTCAGGTCGTTATCCTAACTTTAAATCTTGTCCTTAAGGTTATTAACACGAGAGGACGCAGAGTAGGTCACTTTTCATTTTTGACGTATTAAAGTAGCCCCTAGTGAGTCTTAAATTATGCACCTCCATAAAGGTTGGAGTAATTAAATAATTATCAGGTCTGTAGATACAGTTTGGATTAATTCTTATCATATTCTTCTGGATGTAATTGTCCAACAGAACCAGTGCAAAATTATCGTTAAAACGTTAAATGTACGGCTCAGGTGCCTAAGTGTACGATAAGCAGGTGTTTTTCAATGAGCGTATATAAAAGGTGATTTTAGCACTTGTAGCAGTAAAAGACAGCAATTAATTGCCATATAATACCAATTATTTTCTTCTAAAATATCACAGTTAATAAAAGATTAAAAATAAAAAAATGAAATACAAATCACATTAAGAAGCTGGGTTATTTATAGACGTATAAGATAAAGAAAATTACTATTAAATAAAGTATAATGCGCTATTCACGTTTAATATCACGAAAATAATTCGGTATTAAGATAATGTGTTATAATAGCGATTATTTTATCAAAATTGTACGACATGCTCTTATTTCGGTAAATACAAGCTAATTTCGGTGTATTGTGTGAATAGATAGATAAAGTATACAGGTCAATGTTTTTCATATGACTCATCAAATTTCCAAAATTAAACCGGTTTGGGAAGCTATGTTAAAGAGCGTCATCTACACAGAACTTTTGCGTAACTCATTTCTTCCAACTATGGTGTTTATTTTCATTTGTTTAAACGATAACTCTTTTGAAAATGTTAATGTTATATATTGTCACTGATGTTAATATCGTGCACTGCCTTCTCCTGCCCTTAACACTACTTACAACCTTCCTCTTATTAACTTATCAATGTACTCTTGGAGAGTCATTCCTGAACTTAGAAATGCGCTATTGCTTTTCTAAGCTCTTGTAAATACTGCGGTGCAGATGGCCTTCCAAACCTGTCCCAAGCATGCTCTGTTGGGCCAAATTCCGGAGATCTCGGTGCCCATTCCAGGGTGTTCAGCTGGAACTCTTGGAAGTGCTGAGTACCAATGCCTGCGCTGTGAGGTCCCGCATTATCAAGCATCAAAAAAAAGTCATCACCGATGTATGATACGAATGTCACGACAAGGTCTTCTAAAATGTCTCTCCCATAGCTTACAGCTATTAAATACCAACTCACACTATCAGCGATCCTCCACCATGAGGAACTCTTTCGACAATGTTACATTGGGCATATCTTTCGCTCCGTCGTCGCCACACAGATACTCTTCTATCATTTAGCCTGACTTCGTCGCGTCAGTGATTCCGAGCAAAAGCCTTACAAGCTACTTTGCTGAACAATGGATCCTTAGCTTATAAAGCTAAGGATCGAAAAACTATAAAGCTATAAGCTTTATAGTTTTTGTGCTTAGATTCACCTGATGTACTTGCTGAAAGCTGCTTCTGATCTCTGATGGAGTCCTATTTGTGAGCACGTATCTTTTTCGAACTTGTCCACGAAGCCTTTTACATTGTCTGCCATTGCCATCGTACAACACGAAAGATAACTGATTTTGAAGCACTCAACATTTCGGCCACCTCTCGATAATTTTCAATCAGAAAGTCTGCTATAGATATCAAGATCTCGCATCTTGGTTTAAAATTGCTTATCGGCAATTAACGTTGACACTAACAAATATTGTTTGGAAAGAAATATAATTCGTCGTAAGAACCTTTCAGTCTCACAAAACGACCGGAATACGGATTGTTGATTCGTCAAAGAGCGAGGTACATTTACTTTGATTTGGGTCTTGCCAATCAAGAAAAAAACATTAAAATAATCCAGTATTTGACACATGGAATATTCCTCCAAATTAGGGAGACCTTGAAGCAGCTTAAACTCACGAAATGGGACTAAACGTTGTAGCAAACAATGCAACCAATAAAGAAGATCCATTTTTTAACTTTCTTCCTGATGGAACTGAACAAAGAATGCGTAAGAGCAATCTAATAATTTTTCAAAGTAGATCCAAATTACTGAGAGATATCGTTTCGTAGCAATTTCCTCCAGCGATAAACCTTAAATTAGATTTCAGTTCTAATGAATCGGGCACAAAGCGTACATTTTCTCCATAAACTTTTATAATTTTCCCAGCGGTTTTACGAGACTTTAATTGTGAAAGGAAAATAAACGTAAAACAGAATCTTAATAGCCTTTTGTACTCTTATATCAATGAATTACCTACGTATGGCTTTTATTTTTAAGTAGATGGAATTTTAGTGTTTATATTTACTTCACTGCTATTTGTAACAGTAAAATATTGCATTATAACCATTTACAAGTGACCTTCATAAGGCTAGTTCTACGTGTATCCTTAAAATCCGAACTAATATTCTCGCGGAAAAGATAAAAAGGAAATTAAAAAAAATTGATTTCTCTGATTTTTTTAATCAAAATTAAGACTGTCGTTAAACCCTTTTATAGAAGAAAAGGGCAGTAATCAGATATAAATCACTGTGGCGGATGTACTGTTATATAAAATACATAATATGGGAATTCGTGGCCCAGTACATGATTGGTTAAATAGATGTTCGGGGCTCAGTGACGAGAGGCCAGGGAAGTTCAACATCGACGTCGGTACACCGCTAATATTTTTAATGTTTATAAATGACCTCCAAGTGTATATAATGGGTAAGGAAAGTTTTTTTTTATGCGGATGACTCATGCATTGTGGTATTTCGACGAATCCAAGCTTTCTCATATAACAAACCGTTATTACAGAACTTTGCAACAAATACTGATAGTCGCAAATAACTTCTTTAAATTTCAATAATCATAGCTTAACCCCTTCTAAAATTTGCAAATTATTGGGCATTGCATTGGATTAATTTGACATGGAAACTTCAAATGTGGTAAACTTCGAAAGGCATGCTATATGATCTATGGTCTATATTGATGTTCTTTTAAATGTTTATTATGCGCATGTGCAATCTTTTTGTTGGAGTCCAACACTCGATGTAGGGTCTGCAAAGTTCTGTATATTGGTTGGTTACATTCCCAGGTGGCCGAAAGGTAGAAAGGATATAAAATTGAAAAAATGCTATGACAAACGCCTGAATTTACACAGCGATGTTGAAAAATAATGGAAAGCTGTACTTTTACGATGTATGTAATAAAATATTTGTATCTATGTGGCTTCTTCTCAAGATTGCTTGCTCTACCAGTAAAAGTAGGTTAAGTAAGTGTGGCGTTTTTACCAGAACTATTGAAGAGGTTTGTTCCTTTATTTGGACTAAAAACGAAGTATAACATACTATCAGGTGTACCTCAAGAATCTAACTTAGGACCGCTGTTGTTCTTACTTCATATGGGTATCTACCCGCTCTGCATTTTTCCTATCATCTTAGGTGAAATATTCAAACAATTAAAAATAAGTAGATTGAAAAGCAAAGTCATTAAAAAAAAATGCCTTTGATTTTAGCTATTCTTTATTAATGGACCACAAATTCAATTGAACAACGGTTTAATAACCTTGGCTTTTATTTCAGGGAACAAGGACAATTTCGCCTTTATTAGATCCCCGATTGGTAAAATTAAATTTTGTACTTAATGAAATTTTATACGCCGTTTTGTTTTCGTTTCATTATACTGCGTTAGGGGCGCCAGCTTCACGATTCTAACTTACACAATTGGTCGAATTTACGCAGTTTGCTTTTCATTTTTTTATATACTCGCAACAATAGTATTAGCAACACTACGACCGTAAAGAATCGAATCTTAAATAGAACGAACAAAAGCAATCGAAGCATATCTAAATGCCGGAATTCTCTAAATTTTCCTGCTTATTCACGTACGACCGACATCTCGCTTTCAAAATTTCGTAATCGCCGTTAAATATTAAATTTTATTGCAACAATAGGCAATAATTCAATACCTTATCTTTATTAAACGTTGACGTAAGTGATTTTCTGTAAACACCGTTTTTAAACTCGATGAAGAAATTTCATAATTCCTTTCTCTTCAATAGCGACGGATAAATTTTCCCGTTTAAATTATATGTGTGCGCTCTCATATAACACGTCCTTTGATGTTGTGAGAAGAAGTGAAAGTAAGAAGCGTTCTAATAAATTCTGCAATAAATGCAGAATTTATTGAAGAATATTATCGACTTTTATAAACGACTTACGTTATTTATTATTATAGTTTCACGATTCTTCGCAGCGGATAGCTCTAGTAACACACTTTATTGTTAAATATCGGTTGGTAATCCGTGGATAATTAGAAGGAATTATAAAAAAAATGTATTCGCCAATCTTCATATCGCAATAGACGATGTCGGGACTTCCGGGAATTGGTAAATCATTATTTTTGTAGGAGCGATTCGCGGGAACATAATGCAAAAACAATTTCACACAACACCGAGCAATGCTTTCGTAACATAGGTCGTTGGCAAACAATCTAATATGAAGATAATCTGCAAGTACGGATGTGCAAATTATATAAAGATATTTCTGAAAAAGCACCTACCTACTAAGGTAGGTGCTTTTTCTGCTTCGTTACTTTTTAACATTACTAACATGTAATGCTAAAAAATAAGGAAGTAGAAAGGTTGTGACTTTGTGGATGGAGATGTTTAAGAACGTGTTTTTTTTTATAATGAGCACCGATTGTGAATAGAAGCCTAAGACTGTCTCACAAGTTCGTAGTTACTCAACGTTGGAGTTTCTTTAGCAGAACATGATATATAACGTGTATCCGAATTGCTTTGATGATGTACGGAACAAAACTGCTCCTATAAACAATGTTTCCTTAAAACAAGTGTTTATTAAAGTTATTGTCTCAACCGTTTTTCCGTGTTTTTCAAGTGTACTTAAGTCGAATTAGATATTACTTTTTTGTTTTTTAACAATCAAAAAAGGCAATTGTAATTAGTCTGGGCGACTTTGTGCCGAAACATTTCCGAAACGAAGATATCCAACTAAACGAACATCAGCGGAAATCCACCACCGTCTTCGTGAGAGAGAATCTTATAAATAGAATATCGTAGATTGTAAATTCTTGAATTCAAAGATGTACCAGAACGCCCAAATTCGAAGAAGAGGTACTCAATAGAATTCTGGAGAATCTTAAAAACAATACGAGGAAATTATCTTTAGAAGTACCTGCTTCTCATAGTACGATATGGGTAATTCTGCATGAACTCTACTACTTTATCCCCATCACATACAACGAATGCAGAGTTTTGAATGTTATTATCTAGCTGGTTTCTACAACAGTGCATCATTACAAACTTAGACCAGTTTTTGAATTTCCATAATGTCCATGTAATATTTGGGCTATCATTGTTGGCGATTATTTAATAAGTTCAATGGTTTTGTCAAACTCATTAAATGGGCCAGATTAAAAGGATTTGTCGACAAATGATCTACCTATTTTATTTAAGGACGAAACATAGAGATTTTTCACCAAACAGAGAAATTTTTCACTGAAACGGAGAAATTCTTCACTGAAACGAAGAGATTTTTCACCGAAACGTTCAAAGTTATCGTTCTTATTCAACCCCGTTTACTACGTGCCGATGTTGAAGCAACACCGTAACATTTTAACTCCGTCTATTCTACTACTTCTGCAAACGGACACGAGAAAACACCAACGGTGTTAAAACGGTGTTATCTGAAACAAGCGTGGGCGAATTGTACAATTTCATTTCAATTTTGAAAAGCATAAGATTCCGCGGTGCGGTGTTACCGGTAGCGAAAAAGGACAGGAAGCGTATGAATAGACCCTTTTTAACGTGATAAGCTGCTGCTACTCCTGTTGCATTGTTTTACAATGTCACGTCAGCCCCTTATTATGCAGGAAAAATGTGAAACAAAGCATGAACGGAGCAGATTTATTCATAATTTCAGAGGCTGTGAACGACGAGACGCGAATATATATTGGAAATTATTATCGCGGGTGTACCCGTTAATTTCAACTCCTACGATGGCGGTGGAGGGGGAAATTTCGTTTTTACATCGAAGCCGCGTGACAGGATTTGAATAATTCCAGGGTAAATTCTCAAGGACCTCTCCTGTCAAGGCGGTAATTATAGAAGCCATAAACATCCATCCCAGAACATCGTTGGCGTAATGAAATGAAACAGATGCCTTACTTTTCTATACAAAATAACGATGCACATCTTAAGATCAATTTTCTCATTACGTCTGCACATGCGTAACAATTTATTTGCAATTTATTGAAGATAACGAAACAACGGTAATTAATTAAAATGCCCTTTTAATTTTGTTCCGACCTTTCCATTAAGTGTGGTGGTGCTTATATAACAACGAAATATAAACAAAACACGCTGGCTTGTCGTAAAAATAATTTCTATCCAAGGATAATTACTACAAAATGCCATCTTGTAATTCTAGATTTTTACCTATTTACGTTTAAACTCTACTGCATGCAGGGCTAACTTCGCACCTAGGTTCTTTCTATTATTTGCGGCATTTGAAAATTCTGGTCTGTTATCGAACTGCTAACTAAAAAACCAAGCAAAAAACAACAAAGAAAAAAAGATTAAAATTAATTATTTTTCATTTCTAAATTAGAATCTACCATGTTTATTTAAACTACATCCATAAATCTGATCAATTATCTCAACCTTAGACGTATAATAAATACGTTACTTGAAAATTTAAAAAAGTTAATTATAACATAACATTAATAACGTCTCTAAACGAGATTAAGCCTATCTAAATGAAGAAAGATAATTTTTATTAAGCCCGATAAATCGCTAAGTCTCTTTACTCGCCTTTAGAGATTAAAGATACTGATATCTTTTGAGGAACAAAAGATTACACAAACAGCTGATCCATGCTGGCATTGTACCGTGCGGAGACTATAATAATTCCAATAAATTCTTCTTGTAGAATTTCGGTATCAAGTATTCAAAATTTAAACTAAATATATTCAGTCATAAATACAAGAAAATCGAACAATCTCAAATATGCAATAAGTCTGCGTCATTATAAATTCAAGATGACGCCACTTCATCTTTCGTTTCCACCATCTCAATTATTAATTGCCTAATCGAAACTTAATGAGGACCTGCCACAGCTTTGTATATACGCAGACGCTCATCAGCTTCAAAGTAATGCTACAAAGTCACGGGTAATACTCAACTGCTCGAGGGTACTGCGCTACTAACGTACACTTGCATGTTAAGAACAAGTCTCTCATTCCATCAAGTTAACTCAAAAAATTGAATTTTACAAAATTAAATAATAACCTCTAGTTGAATCAATTTTTTTATTTCATATGAAGCGATAAGGCTTGTACTTTGCCGCACAGTTGTTTTGTCTAATTCTACTTTTTCCAATTATTATCAAACCGATGCAAAAAAAAATTGAAATGGCACAAAATTCTGGTGTAGGTTTAACCTATTACCTTTTAAAATACTAAACATGCAAAACCAACGCACTCTGCGTAGCGTACAGTTTTTTATAAGTATGATTAAGCTGGAAAAGCCACGCTAGCCATGTAACAAAGTTCGCTCCAGTCAGCTACAGCATTTTTCACACATCCGCGGCACAAATTAGAAATTTTAATTACGACGCTAGCTTGTAACTCTATACGTCGAAGGAAAAAGAACGAACACGAACAGCGGATACGAAGATAGTTTGAAAAGCTTCGACCCAACACAGAAACAAGAATTCTTTTTGCCAATTTATATAATTCGTGACGGTAATCTCCTTGTAAGTCTATATACCTTTCCCAGCGATCCTCCCGTCTCTTTAATCCATTCAAATAATAGTTGCCATTTACCCCGAAACAGACGTTTACGAATGTGATGACCTCCTCATTCGATAAAAATCTCAGTCCTCCGAGCAATGCTCTGGGCGTAGGAAACGGAAAAAGATGTCTTTCCTTTTTCGAAGTAATTGATTAACACAACTGCATGATTATCTCAATAAACGCCATCAGTTTCTTGGTCTTTCTTGAAGCCGATTCGCACTTCGCGATCCACTGTTTCAACTACTCCTGGATTTCAGGGGTGTACTAGTGCACCCAAACTTGATCTGCACTTATTAATTGATACAAAAACTCAGGCTTATTTCGCTTAACCGCTTCAACAGGGTTTTGGAAATGTTCATTCGAATGCCTTAGTGGTCCTAAGTGGGCAACCGCGGCATCCAATGCACGGCTAGCTCTCTCTAATTTTATTTCGTCCGTCTTAACACCATTTGGCAAACGTTTCCGATGTTATGATGCATAGGCCCCGTAAATAGCGTTTATCTCAGCTTCAATTTGCATTGGCGTATTGCTTTTCGAACGGGAGAATCTAATAGCAGCTCGGTATTCGACTTTTCTAGCCTAAGATAAACGTATCTACAATACTCATTTATTTTTTAATATCTTATATATTTTTGCATTTGTAAATTCTACAATTAATTCTACGTATTTGTCATAAAACATGCCCTACGCCTACCTCTTCAACGGTTTTCGAACGAAATATTAACATCTAAACAATTCCAACTATTTATGTACAATATACGAAAAATAATCCGATTTTCTTTCGTTTCTAGAACCGTAACAAGACGGGGAATCCCCAGGAAAGATGAGGTCGTTAGAAATGACGACACCTTGGCATGAAGAGGAGGAAGACGTTGAAGTTGAGGACATGGAAATAACGAAGCACAGAGACGATCTGACGGAAAGTAGTAGTGACGAGGCCACAGGCAGAAAGATTGCCAGGCGGAAAAATGGAGGTGAGCGTTGGAAAGCCATTTGTTTCCCATTTCCCCCGATTTCGTTTCTGTTTTTTCCTATTTACTCAAAATTATTTCCCTTGACGTGACCTCCTTGTGGCGTGAAAACGCAAAGTATTGGATTGGATCGCACCCTCGAAAATTCTGTTAAAAGAGATACATAAAAATATATCTTTCCTGCAAAATAATTTGATAGTATAAGTACATAATTTGGAAACCATAAAACGCACGTGTGAAACGGGTCAAAAATACTTATTTATTATTGAAGATGGAGGGTAGGTTTAAATTTGAAAAAATTATTGAATTTTCTATTTGTTACGAACCTGAAGAGAAGATGGACCTGTGACAAATGACGTTCGAAATTTAAAAAAAGAACGAAAATTATTTATTCCTTGCAAAGAAAATTCAAAAGCACATTCTCAGGGTCACTTTCGATCCTCTGTCTAGAACAAAACAATGAGCTCCCCCATTCCTTTCTCCTAACCTAAATGTTCGTTATTTTCATTATCATCATGTACAGATCAATACACGAGAATGATATGACAAATAACTGTGTTAAGGAAGCAACGCATTTAGTGACATAATCCCGTTGTAGCTCTATACACTTAGTCTAGCGATGACGTAACCTTTCTAAATTATTCTTTCCAGTTTGGAAAAAGAAGGAACTCATAGAGGGCCAAACCTGACGAATATGGTGAATGGGGCACCAATTCGTACCGTAATTGGACTAATTTTGCTGTTACCATAATAGTAAAGAACTTTTTTCTTCATAGATCATTCTGTATATTTGGAAATATTTTTGGAAGATACAGTATGATGTCTATTAATGTCTGAACTCCCTACCATTTACGTACTAGGTGCAACATGAATAAACGTACTTCTTTTTGTAACCTTAAAGTTTTATTTCGTCGAATTACAATTTAGGAATATCCTCTATGTAAAACGGTAACCAGATTTGCCGTAATATTTAGTTAGCCTACACGTCTCCCGTTTTTATCGGTAGCTCTGTCTAAATTATGCAAATGTACGTGTGGAAAATACGTTGAATATGGAAGAAAATGGCCTGAAAAACATTCGCGTATAGGCGATTTGTTCCAGCGCGCGCAGTTTTCAGGAAACGGCTGCTCATAAATAAATTTTGCTTTACGCCGGGCATTTTTAAATACGGGAGACGTACGAGGGCCGGTTAGGGGGCCTTTAGAGTGGTGTCGGCGCCAGACGCCCACCGGGTGTCTTCCGTCTGATGTTCGAACACAATGAAACGAAATGTAAATAAAGTTCCGACAATAAGCGCCGATCACATTCGCCTCTGCACGAAGAAAGTTAATCATTTTCCAGTCTGAGCAGTTTTTCCTGTTTTCTCGCATATTGAGCGAACATAGTACAATATTCGTATTAGATACTCTTGGTCGTTTTGATAATATACTATATAGTCATTTTATTATAAAGATAAATTAATCGAAAGTAATAAAAATAAAATTACCAAATTCATCTCATTAATTGCGACGTCCAATATTTTTTACTCAGCGTTACTAATTCTTGTTATGTTGAAACCACTTAAATTCTTGAATTGGCGCCTTTTTCCTTTGGATCAATACGGCAGAAAGAGGCGGAGAAATTCAATGTTATACTTACAAATATAATATTTACAAAAAATATTGACGTTTTTAAGAAAAGCTATAAAAAGTATGAATTTATTTTTGCGCGAAGGTGGTTTTTCGTTCACGCAAATGTGTGGGTTACAAAAATTAAGGTAAAATGCGTTCAAACTCGCCCAGAAGGAACCATTACCATGTAATTCCGAATTAAATTAAGTACGTTATTTACATCACATCTGTAGGATGTAGTTTCATCGACATATTTGTACATATTTCAGTACTCGTCGATAATGCTTCTAATATCGGACATCGTAACTTATACTTGTGTAAACAACTTTATACGAACAAACAAAAATCTTATTTACGGCAACATTAATGGGAAAGTAGTTATTACCGGTTTCTTGAAAGAACTTTTTTAATCACTAACCGACTTGACAGGTTAAAACATTGAATTGAATGCGAACTTCACCACAATCACCAAGAAGAAAGAGCCCATAAAGACGAGAAATTACTTAACTGATTATCAACCTAGATTATGTCCATTATTAGTACATGTTTAGTAGTTACGAGACATCGTATACTTTGCATTGCTATTTTCAGCTACAACGTCTCTAGTGGAAAGATATTTTCTTGAAAATGAAAAATCTGGCGTCTCTTGCATGTGCCGAGATAACATGATCACTTTGAATTTTATTATAATTTCGTCTTGTGTTCCATTTTCTTGTTTGCGTAAATGTTCTTGCGGGTAATTGGAAATAATGGTGGTGCGAAATTACCAGCGAACAATTTGAGGTGTCACAACCAACGTTCGTCCGAAGGATGCCATGGGCACTATGGTCAACTGAGAATTTCCACCCGCAAGACCAGATATTCGAGTTATCATATCGAAAATAGTTTGACAAACAAATGCATGTGTTTAAAGACAATACAGCAGCGCCCGATGTTCTTAATTCTTTCGTATTCTTGATAGAAAAAATTTCTTTTTTTATAAATCCAGATATATCCATATTTTATGTTGCTGCTTCGGCTTGGAATACTGCTGCGTTCCGAGTTAGGCTTATTGTTAGTGTAACCCCATTAACCGCATCACCGACTCCAATCCCTAGCTTCAAGCTGTCTGTGTACCAGTCAGCTTTTATAAAAGCCATCCCGCCCAGTTCTACTTAATTTTGAAATTCATGGAAACAGTAACTAATTTGTATTGAGAGTTATTAATATTAATTAAAGGAGACGTAGTAGCATATAAATACATCTTAAACTTGAGTTAAACTCATTTAATATCTAAATAATGTTACACCATCCAAACTTATTTTATTCGATAAGATATTAGTTACTGTTTCCATGAAGCGAGTTAATTAATAATTAGTTTGTTTGAGATTATTTCCATCGAACCAAAGTTTGACATCACAGTAGTTTATTATTGGAAACTATGAAAATTTGTTGGTTATTTGCGTAAATTATAACCAAACTTTGAGCAAAATAAGTTTAAATTTAAAGAAAGAATATTCAAAATTAACAGCGAATAGGTTTATCTGGCCTAACACGATTCTCGGACCCGTCCAACCCATTCACACTTCTAATAAAACCAAAGATGATGCCATCAGCCGGAAACGTTATAGCGATGAGTTTTTCACGGGACAATGCAATGAACTGGATCGATTCAGCGAAGAAGAAATTCTCTAGAATCATGATAATGTCCCAACCTACTAATCGGCAATTGCAACCAGTTATGGTATGAATTGGTGCCCTCTTCATATTCGCCATATTTGGCCCAATGTGAAATATTTTAATTTCCAAACTTGAAAAAATCTTGGCGGAAAGCAGTTTACGTTAAATGAAGAAGCCGAGACGGAGGCCCTATTTGCAAAGTCGGACTTTCCTATTATTTGGAGTTGGAATATTGCTGGACTAAGTGTATACAGCTGCAGGGATAACTTAACATAACAATTAAATTTATAATTAAAAGAAAGCATTGGACAGAATATATGCTAAGTCAGATTCTTAATGTTTTCTCACTAAATCAGTGAAGAACGTACCAAGTTTATATAGATTTGTTAATTTCCGATTATGAAGAACTGGTTTTAGTTTCCTAATAGTAGATGTTGTATTGGTAACCGTCATATTTCTTGCAACGCAATACAAAATTACATTAACCTTTCGATTACAATAATTAGCGATGACGTAATCATCACAAATCTACCTTATTAAGTCATGTAACGCCACTGATTGCTTTCGTGAATGAATAAAGATGAAATTTTTCGGTCATTAAGTACGTCCGGTACTTTAGCAAGCAGTCTGTCTTTACTTGCTTCTTATTACTCGCTTAACACTCACTTTTTTCATCAGCTAATTTAATTCAAGGTTTTCCAACTATAAACGGTTATTTTCTACGTTCGCAAGTTCCAGTAGAGCACTGAATCTGAGCGAGCGTTTGTCCTCCTACGGCTTCCCAAACTGGAAAAGACTATTTATAACCAACCCTTGCCTGTCACCATCCCCGTCGACTTTCGTCCTTATAACATATTCAATTTAAATTGTCGTGGATGAGTGCGTCTTACAGACTATTGCTACAGCCATTGCGAGATGTTACGTATCAAACTAGATTTTACACAAATATTTGTGAAGTTAGCACTTGTTTTTGCGAATGTTTTTGTCTATTCAATCCAAAGAGTAATAAACCATTCTGTCAATAAATGTGTTGTTCCAAGTGGTCAAAAAGTTTCTATAATAAGACCAGTCAATAATAAAAAATCTAGGATGGGTTATTCTAAATACAGACCTATCTCTATGCTTCCACCGCTTGACAAGCTCTCGGAAAAGTACATTGCGGACACTATTATGGATTCTATAATCTTGGCTTCTTGGTCATTATCGTAGCTTCTTCTGCCAACGGCTTCAGAGGAACTTTTTATTACATATCGAAAATCTCGATGTTTTCTTTTGAATTATAAAATCGTTGTTTATCGCCCTATATGTTTGAATTAAAAAAAAATAAGAGATTTTCAGTTTTTTTTTAATAATTGCTGAACTGTTTGGAATTTAATTTTTTTCTCGAAAGAATCTTAGTTAACACTGGCAACTTCATAGATTTATAAATTTAAATAAATCTCTAGATTTGATAGTAAGCAAGATCCCACTTAATTTAGGATATGCTGTATATAACGATGAATATATTTCATGGCTTCTTTAACAGTCTGGTACATGCGCCAACTACGCATTTGCTCTACGATCGTACTCAATTTCTGAAAATAGAAAACGAAAAACACGCACATGCCAATTTAGTGCTTCCTCCTCCGCCTACTCTTCCACTAGTCCTTCACACCATTCTCTCCCCGGATCCCTCGCCCTAATTTGTTAGAAAATTAATGAAGACGGTGGGAGACGTCAGTCGGACCACCGTCGCTCTCGACAGCAACCCCCAGAGAGGCAGCAGAACCGAACTGAAACGACGGAATTCATTTTGCAGGCAGCGCTTCGAGCGGGGGCGGCTCCAGCGGCAGCACAACGCGACGGCGAAAGACCTGCATCAGTGCCAGAGAGAGAAACTTAAGAAGACTGGAAAGCAATGAACGGGAGAGAATGAGAATGCACTCGCTCAATGACGCGTTCGAGGTGAGGGATGATCACTTACTTATATTAATTTCATCTCGAAATGTTTAAAACGATCAGCCTGAACGCTTCTGAAACGGCTTGTTTACTTCTAAAATTGCTTTTCGCGCATCGTAGCTGGATGAGAAGCCTGTTTAAGGTTTTGATTTGAATATTTTAATTTCCTATATTGGACGACTTGGGGCGTAACAGACTCAACATAATCTTCAACAATCTCACTTCAAAATTACAAAAACTAAGTTAGTATGCATAGTATGATACAAGTTTGTATGATTTACTAAATATAATGTGTATTTAACCAAAGAATCGCTCACAACAAAAGCAGAAGAGACAAAAAAACATTAGCTATGTACCAGGTGACATCAGGTGGCTTCGGGTATGTTTCCTCCACCTAGCACCGCCATTTGAGTAATGTAATCTGCGAAACAAATAGCGGTGTTAGGTGGAGAAAATACACTCGGAGCCACGCTGATGACACCAGGTAGACAGAAACATTTTCTGAAGTTAGTACAATCAACTTATTGCTGTTTTATAGTATGTGTAGTATCCATAGTTGCAGTCTTAGGCATAGCCACTTTAATGCTACACACAGTCCAAAGATATTGAGTTACGGTTCATCAAACAATTATTGCTTAAGTGCGTTGAATATGGAAATCACTCAATGCCGTCTGTTACAACCACAACATAAACAAAATCAATATTACACAACCATTATGAGTAAACGTTACTATTAAAACGGAGTAAACAAATTAATTAGCCGTTCTTTTTTAATGTACAGAAGGTATATAATCTATTCTTAGAAGCGCAACAATTTCTTGCGCGATACAACAATAATATGCAAACGTAAACTTCAAATCTGTTTATGAATCGTTCACTAAAATCAAACGCGTACATCATCGGTAAGCCTTGAACATACAACCGCATCTTATAATGTGGCGGATGGCAAAAGATTCGGTAAATACCCGCTAATCTTTTCGTTCTATTTGTTTCAGCAACTACGAGAAGTAATTCCGCACATCAAGATGGAAAGGAAACTATCGAAAATAGAGACGTTAACGTTAGCGAAAAACTACATAATGGCCCTAACAAACGTTATATGTGAAATGAGAGGCGAAGAGAAACACTATACGTAAGTTTTTTTTTTTTATTTAAAGGTAATTTAGCGGTGTATTTATTCTCCAAAGAAAGATTAAATTAAAATTGTTCCAAAAGCTTTTATGATAAACAATATATAGGGTTGACCGTCCATTAATAGCGCAAAGTATCATCGTTGCTTATCTGCACCTTCAAAAATATGCGTGTTTCTTAGCGAACTTATTAAGTATATGTATTTAATTTAAAGATATGTTACGCAACTATTTTAAACATGTTTAGCGTATTAACTTGCTTAAAAGCCAAAATTTACTCACCGAAAGAATATATCTTGAAATCGATTATCTTTTCCTTTCCCCATAATTATCGTTAGCTAAAGATATATTTATTGAATAAAGTCCCCGGGATAAGCAATGCGAATCCACGTAATGTTATTAAACATTAAAAAATCTCAAATACGTGTCAGATTGTTAGTTAATAACTACATTTCGGTGTATTTATATTCCTCCTCTTATACCTCCTTAGATTACCAAACCCAATTGATGCTGATTCAATACGTTATGCAAATATCCATCTCCACAGAACGTTCACATAGAGGTAAAACCATTTGTTTGACATCCGAGTATTTCGTTTATTATCGATCGTCTGTTATTGAACTCTGTGATTGTTTTCACAGCCGAGAATACTAAAATTATCCAATAAACTCCTTAATGACACATGTTCTATGCATATTACGCATATTCCGGCAAGCACAATTTAATAAACAACGCGCTCTTTAATTATGTATGTATCCAATTGCCATTATGACACCATGCAGGATCTGCGAGTCAGGTCTCAATGTCGTTTTTAAAAGTATGCATCGTGTTAGCTCTGGGATTTTGTGCTCTTTCGAGTTAACGCCTAAAGAAACTCTTTAATAAAATATCGCGACCTACTTTCTTTTCATTGAATTTAATTTTAAGGCTCCGGTGCTACGTGGAAGTTAATTATGCATTTCAAATTTGCGCCGATCAGCTACAACTGGACATTAATATTTCCCACATCATTGATTTCGAAATAGGAAGGACAGTTTATGATTCGAGCATTAGGTCATGTTGATGTCAGTAGTGCAATCATAACTGGTTACATTGCACCCAATAGCAGAAAAATTCTTTGGAAGAGGCTACGAGAGTTCGAGAACTGTTTTCACTTGAAATTCCATTCAGCTATTAACATTATATAATTACTGAAGAAGTAGCCTTCTGTTTACTTCATAATGGGGTCGATAAAACTTTAAGGGAGGATAATAATCAAAGGGTCGAAAAACTACTATAAATTATTGTAACGTCTTTCTTTAATTTCAGATTCCAAGATGTGGATGACGACAGCGCAGTAGACTTAGAAACAACGACTGATGACAACAGCAGGGAACAAAATAACAATTCGATGTTCCAACAGAACTTGGAATCATCGCAGGAGAATTTAATGAATTCGCGCTGAGACGTGTCGCAAATCTCCCGCTCCACGTTTCAGATCAATTATTACCGAATCCTTCACAAGCGGCAATGTATAATATTATTTCTCGTTTCTGTCTCTCAAGTTCTACAATTTATTTGACTTATATTAAGTTCTACTATTAATTGTATAAAATTAAGTCCTTTAAGTTTCCACTTCGGATGAAGCAAAAGACCGCGTCGCGCATAATAGATTGATTCTAGCGCGTAGAAGATCCAATACGCTAGTTATGTAAGTTAGTTACGTTGTAGTTAGCTAAGTGACGGATGTATAAAGTTATGTCTGAATACAGCATCTCTCTGCTCTATTAAATCGGGTTGTTAACAAGAAACAATGTAGATGAGTGACGTTACGAAAGATTGTTTTGTGTTGTGCGTGAAATTCTATGTCAGTTTGTGTGAATGTTGAAGCAGTATCTCAGCAACAGTTTGACTGCGAATGATTGACAAATTGTATGAATGAATGTTCTATATTAATTGAAAATGATGTACTTACGACGATTTAGTAATGTAATGATAAGGAGGACTCGCCTTACAGGGATATTTTTGTGTTATTTATAAATTGATTGAATAGATATGTCCAAGAAGTATAGTTAAATCACTTGTTTAATTCTGGTACGTAAACATCCGCGGTCATCAATAACATTGTACTCTTCGTTTCCGGGTTGGAACCGCTACCAACGTTTCGTCCGCATTCTTAAGGGACACCTTCAGGACTATTACTACACACTCACGGTCAGTGTGCAGTTACATATAACGACGCGCTTCCAACCAAGAAACCAAAAGTATAGCTTTTGTTTGATTGTTATTTTTAGATCTGTATACGTGCGATACGTAGCTATTAAATTTGATTTGATTTACGACGTGTGCATTATTATATAGAAAGAATAATAATAATAAACATAATAAGAATATGCCTTTATTTTGACAATGATACATACAAAAGAAAGTGAAACAAAGAATATTTGCAAATAAAGAGAATGGTAACGTTACATGCCAAAAGCAAACGGAGTGATTCCAATTGGTAGAAAAAATTCCGCTCCCTGCTCTTCCACCAAATCTCCAAAATGTGAATATGTTGAGTTTTAGGTCTTTCTATTGACAACAAAAGAAAAAATAATCTCTGCCAAATGAAACGATACAATTATAAACAATTTCGCGAACAGCAATATTTAGCATTTGTTCAACAACAAGAAGAATGTATGAAATAAAAAACCTTGTAATGTACCGTATACGAAAAATTGGAATTATTTGCACAGTCATACAGCAAATATAACAAAACAGGAAATTCTTCACATTTCTTCGTAATAATTGAACTACTCATGAAAAATTGAAAGAATAATACAGGAATTTTAACAGGAAAGTCGACAATAAGTATGTTGTCGCGTTCATTTGCGATAATCCTCGCGAAATATTATGTACATTAACATGTCGTGCTATTTTAATTCATTCAAGTTTTCCTCGTTCATATTACGACAAGGATCCTTGCATCGCACCTACGCAAAGGGGATATCTGACCCTTTCCAAGAAAGTTTTTCAACCCCTCATTATATAACGCCTACTGCCCGAAAACTTTCAAATTTAAATGATTCGTTTAGAAAGCGTCTGGGAGTACTGTAAAACTCCAAGTGACGTTTTCGGGTGTTCCTAATTAGAAGCATGTTGCTTTTGTTTGTTCGTCTTTTAAAGTTCTGAAAGCATCGCTTTCAGAGCTTTACAAGTTATTTTTACATTAATACCATAAAAAGTACAAAATGAAAATGTATATTTAAACTAAAAAAAAAAAAAACAATAGAACATACGGGAATCTACCGAACAAATTAATCTATAATATGCTTGTACCGTGAAAAGAAGTAAAGAGTTACGTTCTATTCGAAAAACATGTACATATATGAATGCTACCACAGATAAAGGAGCTTTACAGATAACCAATCCAACGCTGTAACGTATTTGGACATATATTTTTAGAAGAGAAAACGCTTTAGTTTGAAAACAAAAGAGGAGAAAAAGTAGGAAGAGAAGGAAAAGTAGGAGAGACGTTAGAGTTTTTTTTAGATTTTTAGATTTCTACGTTGTCATATTCACGATTAGGTCGCTTAAAAGATGCTTGGAAATATTTAAAATGACCATCCCAGCATCGTCATGCTTCATATAAAAGTACATATAATAGCTGTTCTGATTAATTTATATAAAAAAAGCTTGGATCTTTTCAATTAATTGCTTTTCTCTTGCTGTTTTTAACAATTTAACAATGTTGGTAACCTTTATAATTCGTCTTTTGTCTTTTGATATTTCAGCTGTAAGATTCTGAATTTCGTTTCAAGACACGTACCTTCTGTTTTATCAAGATCTGTGCCTGACATATATATAAGCATGTATCTTGAGAGTGTTCACTTGCTGCCAACGATACATCAAGCAATTTTAAACGTATTGCATTTACGTAGCTTTTTACTTTTATAGTAAAAAGGGAATCTAAAGAAATATTGACGACATCGAATTAAGTTTCAAATGCTTAACACGGACACCCAATCAAAGCAAATAATCACTACATAATTTACTTTATAGCTTTTTCTTGTTATATTTTTTATCAAACGCCTTTTGGGATAAGTACTGATTATATTTACCAAAAAAAAAAACGCATATAACACAAAGCTAGAATTAACCAATGTTTTGCCTAAACTGCTTCACTTTTCATAGCGAAGTGTTATCCTATGAGTACGGATAAACCTATATGGATATTTAGCAACTTGTGAACGATCAATTTAGCCATATTTGCTTCTTTTACCTAATCAGCTTCTAATTTGCACGCATTGTATTGCCGATAATATTTAAAAAATAGAAGACATCGATGAGACACGTTTTATAACAATGTAAATGTGAGTTTCCATAAGATCTGTATTTCTTTCAGGTGAAGATTCTGCTATAATCCTTTAATTTAATTACAATCCAATATATATCAGGAAAACAAGAAATAACCTTATATCGTTAAATGTAATATTCAAATGACTACGAATTTGCAAATCCCTGTAAGGCGTTTCGCCTCCAGCGTAGTAATAGTTACGTATGCCTTTCAAGTTACCTAAATATATTAAATATATAGAATCGTATGCTTCGAGCTTATTTTAATAGAGTGTTTTTTCTTCTATACTTATATAACAGGCGTACTATTGTATATGTAATAGTTATTCGGACGCCCGTGCATTTCTTACCAACTCATTAATATGTGTAAATAGTAGCTTAGAGTTTATGGTTAATACTTAATATACTAGGAAAAATCGTTATATTTCTTAAAAATCATAAAAACTGGGTGTTCTCTAAAACCTCGATTGCGCTAGCAACACATTGAACTGAAAGTATAAACTTGATACCTTAAAATTCTCTATACTTAAATGTATCTATTACCTATCGTAGAAATGTGCAGCTTTTCTAGTAAATTAATTTTTAGAAGAGATTAGATGAATCAAGTTTAGTATAACGGAGAGTCTATAATTATATGTATGCATTCGTTAATGGTTGTGTGCCTATATCAAATACCTACGTGTAAAAGCCATGTACCTTGTCAAAACTATTATATATATATTCTTGTTGTAACCAAATATTCCGTAAATTAATTGAGAACATGAAATTGTGTTGTAGCCAAAGATATAAAATTTTCCAGGTTCCCATGAGACGAGGTTCCAGAGCGCCAATTGAAAAAAGAACTTTAAAATATAATTAAACACCATACGGCACCAGTTTTAAAATTTTATTTATTATTATAAAAGTTATTTTAAAAAGTTTTAAAATTAATGTCATTTTCTATTCCTACATTGTACCTAGAGCCAATTATATAAATGTTATCATCATCGAATTAAGCTACATTTTTACCCAAAACGAATTTGCAATTATATTTTTTAATAATCACAATAAATCATAATCAATTCAATTGTGGATTTTTGAAGGGCCAAATCTCGCTGACTCCTTCTCTTAAAGCACCTTCGTCCAGTTGAGATACACCTTTCTTCGGTTGAATTATGTTATTCAGTAGAAAATAGGAAAATTTGTTATTCCTTGGCAACAACAAACAAAATATTCTGCTTACGTTCTCGGCACTTTGCAACTATGCTAAATATGATGAAATTGCAGAAACTACAACTAGAAACAGGCACGAAACCGTAAAACATTCTAGATCTTAGCAAGCAAAAATATCGGAATGTAAATTTTTCACTACTTAAAAAGTATTAATTATTTGCTGATATATCCTCCACTCTGTTTATCGGTTCTAACTAGCAACATTCTAATTGAAAGAATTTTTGAAACGCTATAGAGAATGGGCCGGTGTATAATATTTTGCTTTCTTTTCATAAAGAAGCCAATAAAAAGGCTGATAAAATTGGAAATAATGATACTGTTGCTTTAATCTACATTTGCAGTTCATTTTTGTGCATATTTACCAACATTAAAATTACTACAGCAGTATTAGTACCGAGATCTTTATACCTCTGTTTTTATTGACTTTTGATATGCGAGAAAGCAATTGCCGGGTGACCGTCGTACTTCATATTTACTTACACACCGTCAACCGGGGTGAAATGGCTACATTTTTAATAAATTCCTATTTGCACTTTTTTTCTTTGTCAAATTAGAAAATTGTGGAATTAAAGGATTTATGGATACAACCTCAAATAGCATATTAGAAATCTTATCAATAAACGTGGTCCAATTGACTTTGCAGTTTGGGGCATCCTACTAATTTCAATAAAAACGCTAAATATAATGACAGCAAGGGCTGTAGCTTAGTGTGGTGAACAACACAAAAGTATCGGTAACTTCCGCACCACACGAGTTTAATTAATTAATCCGGGACGGCTGTTTCGAGGATAGAACCGAATGATGTGAGAAACCTCTAAAAATGAACAATGCAAGTGGGGATAAGACAAGCATGTTAGTTTTACAGGTTTCCCACATCATTCGGTCAGCGGTTGAGAATGTGGATCATTCGTATTCTCGAAACGTCCCTCCCGGATTAAATAATTAAACTTGTGCGGTGCGGAGGTTACCGATACTTTTATGTTGTTTACGCTAAATATACTCTCTAATTGGACCATCTAAGTTACCGAAAAAAAAATACGATCATAAAAAATATTTATTATCATTGGTAAAACATACAAAAGATAATCAAATCCATTTTTAAATTTTCGGATATATTATCATACAATCGCTCAAAATTGAGCCCAACTCAAGAGGCTGTGAGTATAATTCTTAGAAGTGATTTGCCATCGTCTGTTGTTAAAAGAGTTGGGTCACGTATTTTTTTAACAATTCCCCTCAGATTTCGCCAGATAGTACTGCGGGGTATAATTATACCAACTTGGCATTTTTTTTAATTTTTTAAAAGACTATATTGCCTATATTACCAGCACTACCACCGCAAATTTTTAAAAAAGCCAAATGCCAATTCACCATTTCACCTCAATTGACGGTACCTAAAACATATCTTAACATTTACAGTACATATCCACCTATAAAATGATATCAATCGCCACATATTGCATTGAGTTTGCTGCCTGTTTCTACTATCAACGAAAATCAAATATAGAAAGCTTTCAGCTTCGATCTATCTGTTACTTACAAACAACATTAAATGTGATTTTTGAGCTTCCGTATGTCAATCTTATATGTTAATTCTTCTTAAGAAATTGTTTAACGTAATTATATTTAATAGATGTGTATATTATGGATGTATGTGTATATATAAATATTATATAAAGCGCTACAGAAAACGAAAATTTAACTATATAATATAAAATAATTTTACCATTTCTTAGGAAATGTAGATGTATAGCATTTAGGATTATATCTTATTTAATTGTAATTTGCTTATGTATGACGAAACAACTTTGTAGATTATTTTTTTTTTTTTTAGTTAGGGTATATTCTCGACAGTGGTAAAATTACTCGAGAAAACTAGCATTTTATCTTTTTTAAATATAATAGTTTATAAATCTAGTCGTCTCGCGTAAATTTCCACATTGTACGGGGCTAATGCTCCTGTACAAAAATTCCGTCAGACAAAATTTATTTTTATAGTGCGAAACCATGTATATTCTATTGAAGTTACCTATGTTAGATAAAAAAATATACATAGCTAAATAAAAGCAAAAAAAAAACATGCTATTAAGAAATACTCGTTGAAGTGCTCAAATTTTACTTATTCCGAAAGAATTGATCTTGAAACAATCTAATCTTCAGTACATTCCTTTTGTCGAAATCATCGTCAAATTAAATATGAGATTATCCATTGTCGATACGAAAATTCCGTCAACCCTACATCAGCTACGAATTCGATTCCAAACCGCAAAAATGTTGATATTATCAATGGATAATGCCTAACGAAGACTGAATTTTTTTAGAAAAAGTGCACTGTCTGAATGAAATCCTTCCTTTAGTTAAATTTTCCCTATTGCCAATTTGAATGAAAACTATAAAGAAAAAAAAGAAAAAAACAAAAACAAATTAACAAGTAACGAGTCAAGTTCCAAATATAAATGTGATATCGTAGACAAAAAACTTGCACAAGTTTTTAGTTCTAAATAAATATATAAGATATATTATCTATTTTATTATGGATGTATTAAACTGTATTTTATTGTAATTATTTTACGAATTCGTATATTATAAATAGAAGTATATATATATAAATATTAAATTATTACCTTCTAAGATTACTATCAACATACATATTATAAATGAATACATAAATATTATATCTATACATATAAATATACAAAAATGTATAAAGTGAAAATATAGTTAGTGGTATATATTGCAAATCAAAATTGCCTTTTCATTACTAGAATCATTATTAAAACCCTCTATTGCTTAGTTTATCCAATTTTGTTAAACGATAGCACAATCTATTATCGAACTAGTAAGTATATTCATCAAGATAGTAGCTAAAGTTTAATTTATTTCCTTTAGATAATAGAAGTATTACGAAACTAGCAACTAAACAACTAACAAACACTATCTTCCCGCTTCCTTTCTCTTCCTTCAAAAAATTTCTCGATCATTCCCACTTCAAGGTCCTGTGGGGATGGACCATGTGTGCGATTGCACGAATTCCTTCTGATGAGACGAACAAACACGAGCCTGTCTAGTTACTGCAAAAACGTAGATATTTCCACTACATTGCTCCTATGAACTGGCGGCATTGAATTAACTAATACAAAAATGTTTTGTTCCTTTCAACAACAAATTTCTACATATTTTGTTATAAATAAAAAAATTAAGAGTGTTTAATAAAAATAAAATTAAATTAAGTATACCACCTAGTTTTAGGCCAAAAACGCCGCCAGTCTCATTCTCCCAAAAATTAAACCAAGGGGCCAATTCTATCTCTTTCTTGGTATTGAATATAAGATAATAACACACGGTAATACGCTTGAAAACTAGTGTTATTTTGAAAAAGCTACAATATTATTAATCACAAACATTGTTTACTAAGGCTGCAAAGAAACTGAAAATACATTAAAATAAATATTTATTATCTTTCCTTTAGTTACAATAATATACTTTAAATCCATCAATTATAAACAACAATTAATATTCTATATTTTTCTTATTATTCAAGTAAAACAATAGTAGAAAACTTAGTATTTTAAACATTTTTAAAATTCGAGACTAAACTATTCGGGAAATTAGACAATGCACGTTTCACCTCAATTCAAATCTAGAATCCTCTTGACTTTTTCAACCTCATTCAAAACTGTAGTTTTCGATTCACTAGATGTTTTGCCTGCACGTTAAATAGTTGCTTAATTAATTAATAAATTGCAAAATAATTGTTTTTTTAGTATACCTAAAATTTTATCTTCGTGCATTCTATACTGCTCATGGACGTCTTCTAAAGTTTTGTCAGCATCTAGTACAAGCACGGGTATTGTGTTAAATCTATCGTTATTCGACATTAACCATCTTTCATGATTTTCATGCAGTTGTTTTAAATATTCGAGAGTGATACCAGTTTCTTCAATTCTTCCACGTTCCATGGTACGTTTGTAGACGGTTTCGGGAGAACTACGCAAGTACACTGCAAGAATTACAGACTTAAGAACTGCCATTAAAAAAAAAATGCTAGGAAATTTATAGATATCGGAGGTTAATATAGAAAATTCCTTACTAGTACTGAAAACCCTAACCTGGTTATAGATCTCGAAGGTTAATATAGAAAATTCCTTACTAGTACTGAAAACCCTAACCTGGTTAGCGAACAGGTCATTATTAAATGGGATATTTACAAGTATTTTGAACAAAATCAAGGAAGAATTGCAAAATGTCCATGATCTTTATATTGTCAGCGTGACATGCAAAAAAAGCATCTGCTTCTTAAATAAGCTTCACAAAGTAGACAGTAAACATTATTATTATAAAACACACACCTATAAGATCCAATGAAATATCCGCATTTTCTCTCAACCATCGATACCATTTATCTAGAACTGCATATTCGGCAGTGTGCATTCCATTTTGATGGGCCACTTCCAAGAAGCAAAATCTATTATTCTGAATGGACCTTTCGAACATCTGTACACGTGTTGTCTTATACTTAGGAGCCGTAGTCTGTACATTCAACCTTGTCAGCTGTACGTATGCTTGAAATGTGTTCTGCCACTGCTTCATATCGGAATAGAGAAGTTGTAACAAATTGTGACCTTTTAGGTTTCTCCATAAGTCAACGGGTTCCTAGATAATTCTAAAATATTTATTTATTTACCTAGTATATAGGTTACTTACAGGATACGTTTCGATTCCGGAAGAGTTTGAGAAATATTTTATCAAAGTTGATTTCCCTGAACCTATATTGCCTTCGATAGAAACCTTAAAAGGCCTATCGGTTGGTGTGTTTATAAACGGATATTCTTTCTGGGGTGTTAGGCCGACGAAAGTAGATCTTTTTATTGGAGATGATCGAGCAGGACTGGCTGCTGGCCTTTTCGAGCCACTTATAGCTGTAATACAATCTTCCATCTTATGTATTTCACTGCAATAGTTTCTGAAATAAAAATTGCAAATTTCCAAACGTTATTTAAAGTTTTAACGTAAATTATTAACTGGGAAGATTTTTTTTAACAATTATACGTTATATTGGATACTATGTTTGACTTCTTTATCAAAACATGCTGGCTTAATCCTACATAAAAAAAAGTTTATACACAATTGAGGACGACGATATCTCATTGTCGTTATCGTGATTATTTCATGATTGGGAGATTATAATTACAAAGCGAGAAAGTATGACCTCACGGAACATGAAATAGAAAGGCGAGACCAAATAACCGGGAGGCATTCGCGCCATAACCTCCTGCCTAGAGTGTTTACATCTGATACTTTGGGAAAAAAATAGTGCGTTTAAAAGCATGTCGTGGTTTAGGAATATACCTTATCACTTGCCGAAAACAAAAGGTAATATTCTTTGAATAAAATTCTATATTAAACATTTAAACTTTTTCTGCTTACTGTGCTTTCTCAACTACACATAACCGACTGTCATCCTTTGAACTGTTTAATGCTATAAAGCTGAATTAAAACCGCAATTTCCCGCGTTTTGCAGAAGTTTCTAGCTCATTTTAATTATCATCGATATGAAATTGCTTCTTCGATCGTATTTTAGCCACTGTGGCCCCTCATCCTCGATGAAGATAAAAGAAATTTTTTTCATCGTATTTAATTGCTAAGTTTAAAAAATTATTTCAGTGCTTGTTATCTACGTCTATGTAGGTATAGAGAAAGTTTCGCTGTGGATTTTAATACCAAACATCAAATATCTTGAATACTTATTAATTCACAAACAAGAGTATTTAAAAACTATTCTGCGACTCATCGTGTTGTTCAAAGGTGACTTTCGATTAGTTTTGCGTGGAATATAAACGAACATTTAAGTACATTGTTCTTGCTATGCAGAAGGAATGTTTAACTGTATAATTATCTAATCATGTTCATTATCATTCTGCTTGCAAAGAATTATTGAAGGAAAAGATGGGAAGTACCTATTTGATATCAACACACGGTTACATTTGAATTAAATAGGTACATCCTAACAAAAAAATATTGAACATGTTTAATTCATAATACCTATTACCATGGGCGTAGTTAAAATTTGGTCAAGGGGGGTGCCAATTAGAGTTGACATTTTGGGGACTTTTGTATGACCGACAATAAGAAATGAAAGTGAAATTGTTTCCCTTTCCTTCCCCCCTCTGGCTACGCTCATTTCTATTCGATTAAGCAACGGCAAATCCTTTTAAGAAATTTTATGTTTTATTTACCTTTTTTGAGCTAACGGTGTATCCTAGCTGTAAATCACAATCCAAGAGTAGGACGCCTTTATTTAAAAAGTTCATACATCCACACGTACTTTAAAATGTATTCTCCTTTCAATCTCTTAAATAATGCCGTATACCATATTAATTCTATAATTCTATTTCTTTTCACTAAAAAATAAAGAACAATTCGTTTTTCAAATTAAACATTATTGCTTAATTTTAAATGAATTATATGCATTATAGGCAGAATTTGCCTGTTCTAACACTCCACGAACATGCAGGATTTTTCTTTAGAAATGAGAAAATTCTTATCTGTATTGATATCAAAAGCACGATGAAATTGAAAATGTTAAAAATCTCCACCAGAGTTCAAAAACGGTTCCCTTATCTTTATATTCACATCTACATCTTGATGTGTTTATCTAAATCTAAAATCTTCTGGCAAATAGGTAGTGTCGTGAGTAAAGTTCGTCACTTTCCGTGCGCTTCACGAAATTAACAAAGACAGAGTCGTGTTTATTAGAGTGGTTTCTCTGGGTGTCGTCCCCTGCTCACCTTACCTCGTTTCGTTGGATAAGATAGAGACATTACTAAATTTTCAATGAAATTCGACAGACTTGACCTCTACCCCTCTACCCATCACTCCGCCATAGCATCTAAAGGACAGATCATATAGCATTTATTTTTTTTTATATAACTACAAAGGAGGTAGAAATATTTAACACTGAATGGGTTTAAAAACACCAGAAAACTTATTAACTTGGCGGTCAAAAAATGTCAATTCTTTACAGGTCCGTTCGTGCCTGGTTGCGTAGACCTATCACTAGATTATGCAAAGTCTGGCGTATTATTTCGACTTTATTATCCATCAGATGCGCAAGATAATGACGAGGTAAGTGTGCATCTATGATTAATTATATTATTATTACCTTCTGAAGCAAATAATTACCATTTTTTGATAAATTTAACGTTCTTAAAAATAGAAATAAATAAATTTGGTCCCCCATTTATTGTATTTGCCAGATTTTGCCCATTGTAAGGTCAGTATCGAAGCAGGGGCCTATTATGCGATAAATCCTATTATTTGAACGGCTTAAAAATGTTGGAACATCGCTAAACTAAGAGTATAGAACTATAAGATTTTCTGAGAAATAAATTTACTAAGTGCCAGCGGCGATAGGTGATGACGTAACGGAAGGCCGCCCGCAATAATTCGACTTCCTCGTGTCTTTGCTTTGCAAAATGCAAAAAAAATCGTCCTCGCCCTTCTCCATTACGTCATCACCCACCGCCGCTGGTTTTCCTTAACGTACCTTCCTCATATTTCGAGAAGTAAACATCTCTTATGTGTTCTACAACTTGTAGCGAATTGTATTACAGATAATTGAAAATAATTTTCAAAGTAATACATTGTAGGTAAATCACGAGAAATGGGAACCTTGTATACTAGACGAGAGCTACTTAAAAGGACTTTCAAAGGTTGTTATGCTTCCAGAATACATTGTCAGATTTTTTAACTGGAAAGGAGGTATGTTTTTCCTCCATTTTTCTGTTAAGTTACATTTTTATGAACGGACCTCTCTAACGTTTTTTTTAAGGACCAATGTATTCCCCAGTTTTGTACGGCGAAAAGGTGAAAGTTGATCACAAGCTGAAATGTATAATATTTTCACATGGCTTAGGATCTTACAGAAGCATGTATTCCTCGATATATGCAGAGTTGGCTTCCAGAGGGTACATTGTTGCATCGCTAGAACACAGGTTGATATTACTTAGAAACTTTATAATTTGATCAATTTATTATGCTTTATGAGTGGAATTTTAATAGAAGTCATTTATACCAGATCTTTACATAAGCAAAGATCTGGTATTAATTCTATTCTGAGTTTGCGCCAACGTCTAAACCATGGGCTTATTCACATTTAGTGATTCAGATGTAAATATTAACTTAAATTTTAGAGATGAATCGGCGTGCTACACATTTTACTATACTTCAGAGGAAAATGCAAAAAATAATGTAAAATCCAACATATACTATCGAAATATTAAATTTGGGAAGGGCCACTTCGAAGAGCGTCACAAACAGGTACTTAAAACGTAAAAAAAATTACTATTCAGGAAATTAAAAATTATATTTATTTTTCATAGATTCACATTAGAGTAGATGAATGTAGCAGGGTGCTGGACTTCTTCTTAAATCTTAACAAAGGTATAATTCCCCATAATATCATGAATGATGTACCCTCCTCAATGGAAACACCGTTTAAGCTGGAGGACTTGGTGGGTAAATTAGATACCACTTGCATAACCATGAGCGGACATTCTTTTGGAGGAGCTACCGCTTTGTTGACATTATCAAAGAGACCAGAGCTAACGTAAGTATCGTTTTCTTTATGATTCCAAGATAGAATCGTTATTTTCAGGCAGGGTGTAATTCTTGATCCTTGGATGTTTCCCATTAAAGATGAAAATTTGAACGATAAAATTCAACAGCCGCTTATCTTCATTAATACGCAAACTTTCCATATTGCGAGTAATGTTGCAATCATGGAAAAGTTCATCTCCAAAGATAAGAGAACGGAAATGTATACAATACTGTAAGTATGAAAAGGAAAACAAATTGGTTAGATTGATTTAAAAAAAAATGAAATGGTCAAAAAGGATCATAAAATTTTGAGACAATCTGCATTTCATGTTGAAGTAATCAAACGACTTCTTTAGAAATAATCTGCTAATAGATCAATATGTGAATAAGTTAGTAGTTTCGCCATTGTGTTTGAATGCGAGTTCGCATACATATTGCTTAATTACATAGTATCGATTACGGGTTAGCAGAACTTTTTGTATACTCATTATAAACGACAAAGTCAGTAAACCGGCAATAAACGGTAAGCACTTTACAATACAAGGAAAGTAGGCGTACTTTTATGGTTTCATTGAATTTTAAATGCAATTTCTATTCCTTAAGCCCGTATAATACGATGAATTTTAACCTAAATTCTTATTTAAATTTAATTTTTTATTTTTGTTTATACTTAGCGGAAAATTATTTATTTTGGATAGATTTTAATGTCATAAATTTATTTAGATGAAGAAATTTATCCATCGCGCGCCGTAGCCGTCATTAGCGCCACTTATAATGCGTTCCGCCCAGCTATCGTTCAACTCCAAAATATAGCTGACCTAATTCCACCCTCTTTCTCAGTGTCTCCACTTGATTTTATACCCTCGCGCTTCCCTCTTCCCTTATTTTCCTTCATATCCTAAATCTTCAATTTCAGTGGAATATTCTCCTACAAGCAAGTTCAGAATAAATTCAGTTAAATCCTATTTAAACATCTCGTAACCGTTTCTTCCTATCACGAAGAGAAAATCTCTCCAATAGACATCTTTTTTTGACTGTTTTCACTTTAGGGCGTCAGCTTCCTGACTTATTCTTATAAAATCCAGTAGTCTTATACCTTAACTGAACAGTACGTAATTTTTGAGCAATTCTAGTTCCAGACAATCCCGTAGAACTCTTTGCCAGTGCTTAATTTAATCTGTTAAATTAAGTCGGGTATGGTCTGCCATACCCGACTGGAACGCAAGTATTATTAAACATTGAAGGAACACGTTTGAATAAACGATCTTAATTTTTATGATTATCTATCTTGATTTTGTTTGGTTGCCTGGATCAACAGAGGCTTCGTTGTATTACCTGAGACTGTATTATAAGCAATGCAGGAATAAGAATTTACTTCATAAATCAAAAAATCATATAGATTTAAATATGCACCTTATTACCTCCTTGTACTAAACTAGCGCAACCAACAGACGTTGCGAGATAGATTGGTTGCATACATAACTTCTTTCAGTAATGCTGGAAGATAAATTTTTAAAAAAATGTATATAATTCCAACTTGGCTGGTTGGATCATAAAAAATCCAAGGTTGAATCAGAAATAAAACGCTTTAAAAAGGAGTATCTTTTAAATAGAAACTTATTTCAGAATACTATTGGCGATTATCAGCCGTTGGAGTGATTTTATTTAAAAAACGTTATGATATTAATGATACATAGAATGCACTTAATTAATTTATTTTCTAACTGTATGTCTAAATTGTTTACCATTATAAAACACGCCACGCCAATATTGACCTTGATTTTTAAAAATAGCGTACCTTTGTACTTACTGATGCTAATTACCTTGTTTTTAATTTTATTAAAAATTTTTGTAAATTAGTAAGCCTTTCACTCCTATTTTCCCGTTATCCATTCTATATATGTATTTCCAAATTTATTAGACAGAGGGTTATTTAAAATTACATTTTTTTTAATAACCAGCAAACTTTAGACCGTATCACGTTTTTATTCTTTTTTCAGGCATTCAACGCATGAAAATCAAGGTGATCCGATATTTTGGACCGGCTCCTGGTTAAATTTATTCATGAGGAAGATAAATCCGATAAAGGGCTTGCTGATTAACAACTCTTTGATTTTAAAATTTCTCCAGGAACAAACCGATCACGATATCAACATTGAAGATTGCAAAGAAGTTCTTAAAAATGAATCGGTTAATTATAAGAGCGGTTTGACGAAACCGTGGGCATGACCATGCCTGATAATTATCGTCATGAAGAAATATCAGGCGATAGGCGATAGTTATTATATATTAATCAAAAGGCTAAAGTGATTTTCTCTGTACATTTAACTATGTTATCCTTGAATACTTTTATATATTTTCTATTTTGTTATATAATGTTGTTATAATTGTTATTTTTGTATTTGGATTGAAATAAAGTTTTTGTATTAATTCTAGTGACTCCCGTAAGTGGTGCAAAGTATTGAGAGATGCGTGAATTGCTATTACATAAAATCCATCGAAAAGTCACAAGCATGCTTTCAGGAATGGTTTTTCTTTAAGTAATTTTTCCGAAAGACTCGTTTAAACCCTTTGTGTTGTAATGATAGTTATTCACATATCTCAACAACACGAACAGAAAATAACTTTCAATTATTCCGTCAATTGCCTTATAAAATGAGAAAGCTGCAAACACTTTGGTAATTAAATAAATTTAAGAAGCTTATGCAAGTCAAAAAATGTGATTGAGTAAAATCTGTTCTCTTGAATATTTTAATGGGATGATCCAAATTAGACGACCGGCTTCTAGTCTAACAAACACATCATCAGACCAATGTGGATAATTCGTATCCTTGAAACGGCCGTTCCGGATTAATTAATTAAATTTGTGCGGTGCGGAGGTTGCCGATACTTTTGTGTTGTTTACCACATTAGGTCACAGTCCTTGCTATCATTATTAATTAAAATCAAATTATAAAAGGAACGTATTTGTGGAAAATGGAAAACAAAGACAACAGAGAAACTAAGGTAAACCTAAATTCTTACAGATAAAAGCTGAAGAAAGTTCTTGACTAAGAAATCAAGTACTAGAAGCCACCGATATTGAAGGCGCAAACACAACGACTTAGTTTATTGACGCAAATACGAAGACTCAAACCATTTCACCGTGTAAACCCACCTCAATATACAATATTATACATTCACTGTTATAGACGATGTATCGTGTAAATTAGCTGACTAACATCAGCCATAGTTACATAGGAGCCATAACAAACAGCCTTTGGAATAGTGTTTACTATACTAGTTGTCAACCAAAACTGATTTAATAGGCATTGTTACTAGGAAAAAGACACGACTGTACGATTGGGTAAGGTTTGACAGAGATAATAAGTAAATGCTGAGATTTATTCCACGCAGCTTTGTACCATTTGGTAGTGCTAGAACTCTAACTTAACTGAAAAAAGAATACTGGTGGGGTATACTTACTTATAAATTAGATTTGGTTGATAACCTATCGTGGATCCGGACGTGTAAACTAGGCCTTATGTGTATATAGTAAGATTTCCAATATATGGAACATATGAACTCAGGGAAAAAAAGCAAGAAAGCAAAATGATGATTGTTGTATAATGAATAACATAAAATTTGTTTTGTCTGTATTGGATGAGAAATAAAGATCTTATTTTTATTTGGGAATATTTCTGCAGACCCTCCTTACAATACATCAACGCGATTTATATTTAACGCAGAAACGTAGCATGCCTTAGCAACTAGGCAATTTCAATATTCAACTTAAATATAGTTCGCGACTACTTTACGAGTTTCCATTTTATTGCTTTAAATGAAGATTAACCGAATCAACTATACCGAAATTTATTAAAATTATTATTTCCCAAGGTCAGTTGGTTTTAAAATGGGGAACATTCGAACGCACCTACTGAATAGCTTAAATTTCATCTGATACATAAAATTATTGTGAATTGAGAAATTAGGGCGAAGCATGAGAATAACACTTGGATCCTACACTGCATTTTTTAACAAAGCTTGTAAGATAATAGTAGGGATAAATCATATCAGAAATGTTTACGATGTATATAAATAGCTCCTGTTCGCTATAGTTAGCGATATCAAAAGTAAATGTACATAAATGTCCCTCAAATTGCAAGTAAGCACATTGTGGAATAATTTTTTATTTAGCTGATAAGTTGATAACGGTGTTTGCATGTTCCGTCGCCACATTTTCAGTTCAAAAATACAATCCAGGACAATCTGTATCTAACTAAATATTAATTTAATTTAATAAATTGATTAAAATAGAAATATACTAAAAAAAATGCCAATAAAGAAATACATTTTGCATTTATACTTTAAAATGTTATACCAGACCAATAACTATACATATTTAAACAATAATTTATTTCGACAACTGAGATGGCTAACTGTAACTCCCAGTTCGATCTTTGCACTCCAAACAATTTTTAAGCTCACAAGATATCAGCAGGGCCCGAAATGTTAAATGGGAGAATTTTAGCCAAGCTGTTATTGGCCATAACTGATCACGTGTAGTGCCCCGGCAAGAAGTTGAGGGCGCGATTGTCCCGTTTATGACGACAAAAGTTTACCCGTTCACGACTGTAAGTTCTGTATTGAACCGGTGAGAATGGCAACTCGAACATTAACCAAATTCGTGTACAATAAGGTGCAAACGAATTTAATTCGGCCAAATTTAGCAAGCAGTACTAAATTCTTCAGCAGCACAGCACCAGCTGCTTCAGCAGGTACGTTAATATTTTTTTTTTCCTCGTTTGTTTATGAAAGTATTCCGTCAGTAAATAAAGTTATTTTTAAACATCTGGAATGTGGCTTCTTTGCACTATTTATCGGAATATGCCTTTTACTTGTAATACAAAAATTGTTTTTTTTTTTTAGCAAATTATGAATTTATTAAAGTAGATAAAGCTGGTGCTAATCAAAATGTTGGCTTAATCACATTAAACCGACCGAAAGCCCTCAATGCTTTATGCAACGGGTTAATGACAGAAGTAGCGAAAGCAATTGATACCTTGGAAGCAGATAAATCTGTTGGTGCCATAGTAATTACAGGTAGCGAAAAGGCATTTGCTGCAGGTGCAGATATTAAAGAAATGCAAAATAATACCTACTCTCAAACAATATCAGGTAACTTTTTATCACATTGGAATCGTGTAGCAGAAGCCACGAAGCCTGTAATCGCAGCTGTTAATGGTTATGCTGTAAGTAATCGTTATAATACTTATTTAGATTAATACTAAATATTTAGTAAATCTGCAGCTTGGTGGTGGATGTGAACTTGCCATGATGTGTGATATTATTTATGCTGGAGAGAAAGCCAAATTTGGACAACCTGAAATTCTTATTGGCACTATTCCTGGAGCTGGTGGCACTCAAAGACTTCCCAGATACGTTGGCAAATCAAAAGCTATGGAAATCGTTTTAACTGGTAATTTTCTTTAACTTGTTTTTTATAAATAATATCAAATACGTTTGTGGAATTTATTAATGGCAATATTAACACAATTTTCTCAATATTTAATATATCAAAAATCAAGAAAAGTTTCTATTTTCAATTTAATAAAATTAATGCAATGAGGATAATACAATGCAAGTTTTATATTCATAGGTGATCAAGTAACTGCACAAGATGCCGAGAAAATGGGTCTAGTAAGCAAGATTTTCCCTCCGGACCAGTTGGTAAATGAGGCTGTCAAATTGGGTGAGAAAATTGCTAAAAATTCTCCGCTGATTGTTGCCATGTGTAAGGAATCAGTGAATACCGCCTTTGAAACTACATTGAGGGAAGGTCTGCACTTCGAAAAGAGAAGTTTCCATGGTACCTTCGCCACGAAAGATCGCAAGGAAGGAATGACCGCGTTTATCGAAAAGAGACCGCCGAATTTCATTGCTGAATAATTATTTTCTCGCGCTATGTAGCTGACTGGGTCTCGTTGCATTTCTTTGTGTCTAAGAAAATGTATTTTTTTACATTTGTTATACTTATTACAGGTACGTTTTTGCTGTTCAATAAAATGGTGAAAAAAGAAATCTAAATTTTTTTCAACTTCATTTCCAGCATTCAAAAATGCAATGGCAGACTATTCCATTTTACAGTTAATGCGCTAGCGAAGTTTAACCCGTTCAAAACGTTTTATGGAACTATTAAATAACATCCTTATTTAAAATAAGAAGTTTTGAAAAAAAAACAGCAACGTTAGATTTGTAGTGTTAATTGTTAAATATGTACGTAAGTATTGTTCAACACACTTACCTAAGTTCTTCAGATCATTACTTCGTAGAGATTTATTCTTGTAGTCATGAATAAAGATTTATTACAAAACTAAAGTGCCTGCTTAACATGTAAATAAGTTATCTTAATGAGCTTTTAACTGCACAATAAGTAATACTTATTGTACAAACGTACAATAAGATGGATCTTATAAGCGGTTACGTCTACTAAGAAATATTAAAATAAACCCTTAATGGTTCAGAAAATGTTATCAATATATATCACTAAGGAGTATTTAATTACCACGACATTAATAACGCCACTTTCTTTTATGAACATAATTTTAATAGGATGGCAACAATGAGGCGCCGGAATCTGTCGTCATACGTTATGATTTCATCTACATTCTTGTTTAAGTGGTAAAAAAGAATTCTGAAAAATATGTGTACATTGGCGTTAAGAACCTTTGTTTAAACTGCTTTTGCTGTGAGCCCTACCTGAAGATTAGATGTAGGGTGCTACTTTCTTCAACCAAACCACATAAACGCATATCTATTACGTGCTTTTATACCTAATAAATCGATCTTGCATCTCTGCGCACAATAGAGAAATAATAAAAAATGGGGACAATACACCTTATTACCCTTTACCTCCTTTTAAGGTTGAATAGACAACATTTCCCGCAGACCCACAAGTGAATATTGAGAACTGGTTGCTATGGATACAAATAATGTTTTTGACATTTTATATCTTTATATCAAAATTGCATTACAAATCGTGAACACACACTCAAGAAAATGGAGTGGCCGAGCAAATCTATTCCTTACGGCGGAGTATTTCACCCGGCAAAAGTACAGTACAGTCCCGAAACTAAGAATTTTCTAAAATGTAAGTCCTCCATAAAAGTGTAATAACTTGCCACAATTCTTCTTACCTATCCTTTTTGAGAATCGTAAAAGCACAATATAATTTTAGTATTAATGGATGAAAGCGTATTGAACAATACTCTCCGCAAAAAAATTAATTACGCCTTGAGAACTGGCGACCCTTTACCTAGCATCCACTCCGATCGGGGTGACTATAGGCAAAGAGTACAACAACCACCCTTGATAATTAGGCCTGGATCGTCAAAAAGACGAACCCGTACAGATATCGTAAATTCCGGGGCATACGAACGGGAAAAATTCGTACCTGATCGCTCCAAAGAGGACAGAGAAGTGCTCAAGGCTCGCTTACAGAACATAATGGCTAACGGGAGAGAACCGCTTAGGAAACCGGTTAAAAAACAGCTTCCAAAATCGCACGAGAAACCTCAAATGAATAAATTTGACGAGAGTAAGTTCTCTAATTTCAATAACAACTCGAATAATCGTTAATTAAATTCCCAGTTATTCAAGAAATTAAGGATAGACAGGAGTGGCTGGAAGAGATGGAGTCATTAGGTGAAGGCCATAAGCATAGGGAAGTGATAAATTTGCAGATACAAGCAAAATTAAGGGAACTCGAGAAATTAAAGCCGAGTAATCAAGATTTTAAACTCGCTAATGCAAAGAAATAATTATTGTCGTTTACACATGTTTTATACGTTTATCTTGTAATTGTATTTTTTATATATTTATTAGTTTGTCAAAATTTTATTTAAATAAAAAGGTGTACGTACCATTTTATTACTAAAAAAAAACGATATTATTCATTTATATGTTTATGGTTAAATCAAGAGAAGTTCTAATAAATATTTTGGAAAAGGTCCTGGTGTGTGGGTGGAAGATAATCCGGTCCTTGAGTAATTTAAAGAAAAAGTTTCAAAATAAAAATTTCTCGAAGGCAAGTTTTACATTGCACACGATGCTATTTAAATAGAACATTTGTATGTTATTGCGTACATAGATATGTCTTATCATGCCAATTTGGTCACAAAAGGGAAGAACTTTCTTACATCTCATTATATACAGCAAAGGTCCCTCCTCATTTTTCAAACATATAGACAATCAAATGTTGAAAATACACCTTTAGTGCGAGAGTATTGATTTTTACTACATCCAGCTCGTTGTGAGTGAAGCTACCAGTTGTGTATTGGTTACTAGGAACAAAGGTGCTTCGTACTTTTCGAGGGATACGGTAGTATAGAATGCGCTTGGTTTTTTAAAATGAAGATCCCAAATATGGTATTTCGCAAGAAAAAAGAGAGCATAACATTTCTTGGTTATTCGTTAAGGCAGTGGGCATTATTATGTTCTATAATTTTCTTCGTAAGTTACACGTTATTATTAGATACGTAAATACGCAACGTATTCGTGTTTCAAATCACATATTTTTCTTTTAGATTTTCACTGCTATATTCATTACTTTATCAATATTGGGGTTATTAAAATCTGAATACGGCTGGAAACTCATAAAAGCCGATATTGTCGAAGAAGAACTGAAAAGTAAAAGTTACGACATTCCTATTCACAAACAAATAAGTTCGAACGAAGAGAAACTATGCGATTCAATTCAATCGGAACTAAGTACGTAGGTTTTTGGATTACTTATTGTGCTTATACTTGAAATCCCTTTGAGGCTTCCACGCATGCGCTTTTCTTATTTAAACCTAAACAAGGAAAGATCGGAATATGAAAACCGTTTAGTGGATGGTTTTAATCCAAATAAATATTTTGACAAAAAGAAACATTATACAGCGGAGGGTATTCAACGATTTAGCAAAAGTTGTAGAGCAATAGAACTACGATATTGGATAAGAGCGAAGCGTTAGCAAAACAAACCAATCGGTGAGCGTTACACCTTTTCGTAAAGCGCACCGATTGGTTCGTTTTGTTATCTCGCTGATCTTATCGAGTGTCGCAGCTCCACTATAAATGCACCCTTGCTCAAAATTAAGACTGAAATTTTATCTAATCTAGATGAATTTCAAAATTTCAAATCACCTATGTTTTCGTTTTCAACTGTTTCTTACAAAAAAAAAAATCCGGAGGTGTTAAATTTAAGGATATCGTAGATTGCGCTGACTAACAAAACTTCTTCTATCTGGTTATTACAAAAATGGGCAAATGCATTTTAGCACGCGCGATTGGGACCCGGATGTCTGATGAAAATTAGTTTTGAGTTTTAATTTTTTTTATTATTAATTCACTCACTTCTGCCTTAGTTTAAAAAAAAAGGTGCATGTAACTTTTTTGGAATTCAAACAACTATCGCGAAGATTAGTTTAGTTATTGTTTTACGAACAAGGATTTATTAGGATGATCCTTATTATCATTTCAGTGAAAACGTGCGTCTTTTACTTATGTTCTTGGATGGGAGTCTTGAATTTAATTACCGTCATCTGTCTTCTATATGGTGTAATCACGAGATCCTACGTTTATATTCTTCCTTGGATTATGGTAAGCCTTATTACATTCGGCATGGCCCTTTTCACCTTTTTGGCAGCTGTTCATGGCAGGACAATATGCAGTACACACGTCGGTAAGTTGTACCATGTTGATTTCTTAATTACGCTAAATCAACGGTTTAATTAATTTTTATTCATTTAATTACAAATACCTTTTTGGTCGATTACAGGAATAATTAAGAGGAAATATTCTTCAGTTGTAGGTATTCCAAGCACGATAGTTTTCGCAGCGATGTGGAAAACAATACATTCTTATTTCTCGAATCTAATGAAAGGCAAAAAGGACAACGCAGCTACCATAATTAAAGCTTACGGGGGATACACCCATACTTTGAAACATGTTGCTGAAAATAATACGAAATAGAAGACAATTCCTGCGACGATCTTCCGTAATTGTTTTTCATCTTTCTATTAAAAGGTGTTCGAAGCGTTAAGAACACAATTAAATAAATTTGAAACAAAGTTAAATTAAATCGATCATATTCATTCGTTTAGACCTGTACTTTATTCATAAACAAGTACATTAATGTAACAACTTTCGTATTTCTACTTCCACAACCTTTTAGTTACACAGTAACAGTCTTCCGCGTAAAATAATAAGTTACAAAATTTGTAATATTTAAACCAAAGCTACTTTCCCTACTTCCTACTTTCTTTGCATTAATACGAAGGTACTTGCAGCCATATTTGAATAATTCTTCCTTGTTCACATAATGTGTAAATGGAAGATAATACTTTTTCTGAATATGTTTTTGTATCCAGAAACAACACATAAAATTATATTCAAATACACGGGATGTTCAATTTCCTCGACGATGGTGGGTGATGCAAACGGGACGGCGTACAAAATTGTATTATTCCTATGGGAAACGAAGTATCCTGTATACTTGTTGTATTTTTACGCCCGTTGTCTCTGAATATTTTGCATTTGAAAACTTTTCCCCTTAATTGTTACCATAATATCTGTTGTGATTTGTTTTCCACCCTCATAAATGCTAATCTGTCTTCTTCACAGTTCTACTATGGTGGAACATTAAATATCTTTTTTTATCATTTTTAAATCCCTAGCGTTAAGTATCTAGAGTTCCTTCTTGTAAATACCTATCATTAGAGATAGATTTATTAAAAACCGAAAATGAATGTACCAGTTTAAAAAACTATCCTTTATTTTTATGTGTTAAGTGGTTGAGAGCAAGTATTCAAAGGAAATGCTTCAAAATGTATGTAAACATATCGATAATGTAAACAATATATATTCTTAACGTTAACTTAAATAGCTAATTTCTGTTATATACGTAATTTTGAACAAATTTTAAATCTGTAGTAATTTAAATAAGAGAGAAAATATAAGCTTATAAAGTGTAAGAATGTTTCGCTCATTTCAACCTTTCGGTTCCATTCCCTTAACTTACGCTTATCATTTAACTAACGGCTTCTTAATTTAATGGAACAATTCCGAAAAATTCGCAATATACTCTTGTATTTGCGATTTTTTAAATTTTGTAGATGATATCAGCTGACAGTTTCAATGTTTCGGGTTAAGGGGTACGAAAAGGGACACGGTGAGAAATTTGAAAAATGTTCGGACAAGTTTTTCTTGCACCCTTCGATCATCAATAAGAGCAAAAACTGTGAGGTAATACGGCAAACAACACAAAAGAGTCGGTACACTCCGCACCACACATACAGCTGTTTCGAGGATGCATGGATCCTCATTATCAACCATATGATCGAATGACCCCATTGGATCATTAAGTATGACATACATGCATATGGTAATTAAATATGTTACTCTTCGCGTTAAAATTTATCAGAAGCAAATGATTTTTTTTAAATATTGCTCTTGTACTAGTACAAATAAATAAATAATAACGATTAAATATAAACAAACACAAGCAATACAATTGCTCCTAGCGTTGGCAACCAATCAGACTCACGCGTTAATAGAGTTGCCTGACTGCGAAAGTTTGGCAGTTAACCCAACTGTCAAGTGTCACCTATTTTTAGGTTAAAACAATGCATCTTGATTATCACTTTATTTATATTTAATACAAAGCCTAAAAATACTCTTTCGTTATTTTAGTATGTAACACAAAAAACGTAGAAACCTACCGGCAATATGAATTTAGAATTACCAAATACTTATAGCAATGGTTTACTTTATGCAGGCTTTAACCAAGATCAAGGTACTTAAATTTTTGTTAAAAAGATGTGATACTAATCTACGTCTTCGTTATAGGATGCTTTGCCTGCGCAACAACGACCGGCTACAGAATATACAATTGTGATCCTTTAAAAGAAAAACAAAGACAGGATTTTGAAAATGGTGGTTTGAGCTACATTGAAATGCTTTTCAAGTGTAATTATTTAGCGTTAGTCGGTGGTGGAGAAAGGCCGTTGTATTCACCAAATGAAGTAGTTATATGGGACGATTTAAATAAAACAACACCTATAAATATAAAATTTAAAGATTTGGTCTTGGCAGTTCGATTAAGACGAGATAGAATTGTAGTAGTACTTGGTAAATAGCTCATATAAGAATATTAATTAAACACATATGTGTCTTCTTTTCCTTCAGAAACCATGATAAAAGTGTATACTTTTACACATAAACCGCAGCAAATTCATGTGTTCGAAACATGTCCTAATCCGAAAGGGCTCTGTGTATTGTGCCCAAACAGTAATAATTCTCTACTTGCTTTTCCAAGTAGAAAAACAGGGCATGTGCAGTTGGTAGACTTAGCGAATACAGAAAGGCCTGCATTAACAATTTCTGCACATGAAGCAAACGTTAGCTGCATTTCATTAAATTTGCAAGGTACACGTTTAGCAACTGCTAGTGAAAAAGGCACATTAATAAGGGTTTTTGATACGATTCAAGGTCAAAAGATTGCTGAATTAAGAAGAGGTGCAAATCAGGTAAGTTTCCTTCTACATAAACTTACAATATTAATTTAACACTTTGCAGGCATCCATCTACTGCATAAATTTTAACCATACATCAACCTGTTTATGTGTCTCATCGGACCACGGCACAGTACATATTTTTGCACTCGATGATCCAAAACTGAATAAGCAGTCGTCCTTGGCGAATGCGACTTTTCTACCAAAATATTTTTCATCGAATTGGTCATTCTGTAAGTTCACTGTGCCCAACGGACCCCACTGCATATGCGCTTTTGGATCAGATACTAATTCAGTAATAGGTAAGTTTATTTTACGACGAGTAATATTGGCATTTAATGGTAAGTTAAAGCAAGCGGCGGTTGCTTTTTTAGGTAACACGTATTCAGTCTGCACAAGAACTATAAATGTTAATGCCAAATAAAGAAGAATAGAAAAGTCTATCCCAAAAGTCAGGATCTTTTGAAATTGTAAAATTGTATTTAATATGTAGTAGTCAAAATTTTCAAATCACCACAAGATCTAATTATTCTCAAAAATATTTCTAAATGTACAGAGTGCTCGATATGTAGCGAACCAATAACCGTAACACCAAAATCAGAAATCATTTAGGTACAAATACATAACTTACTCACTTTTAATATTCAATACTGAGCATTCTGTAGGTTTCGAAGGCGTTTTAGTACCACATCTTAATAGAGCAAAGTATGTAACTGAATCTCATAAAAATTTACGCCAAAATGTATTTAGCATTTCGAGTATTTTGAAAGAAATAGATGCACAATATGTTACTAGATGGATGCTACAAAAGGAAAAAGTGCAACAACATGCAAGGCGCTTATATATAAAATAACAATAGGCGCAATTTTGTAATATAAGAAGATTGACTACATAAAGGTCACCATTAATTTCCATTTTTGTTACAGTTATCTGTGCAGACGGTTATTATTACAAGTTCGTCTTTAACGGGAAAGGAGAATGCACTCGTGAAATAAGCGCTCAATTTCTGGAAATGACTGACGATCGTTCGTAGATAAACCGATATATATATTATATGTAGATTTACAACATATATTTTTATATTATTTATTTATTTTTGTGTTTGCCTAAAATACAACTAGTATGTTTATACGATTTTATATATCTCCTTGTTTTCGTTGTTTCTACTATACTCTGTTTGGCTAACTAAATCCGTTTTTTTCTTCTTTACTATTTTTTGTATGAGTACGCATTGGGAAAATACATATAATAATATAATTTAAGTTGAATATCGAAAATACGTTGTTCGCTGCTTATATTGATCCTTTCTTAAAATATTTTGCCTTGATCTATCTAAGCTGATGGTTGTGAATTTGATATACCAGTGCAAAATGTATGTAAAATGTTAATAATTTGTTAAATTTTAAATTAAAATTAATAATAAATATCGTTAATATATATGTGTACAACATAAAATAACAAGAAATAACGACATTAAGAATACTAAACGATTTAATTCAGTAAGTGTATTAGATATTAAGTTCGATAGTAAATAGTACTATTTGAAGCAGTTACTATTATTTCAACCACGAAAACAGAATTTTTATAGAAGCTTTAACAACCATATTTACCTTGAATTTAGCAATTTTATTCACACGATGATATATTCTACACTTAATAATTTTTCAAGTGAAAAAATGATTTGCCTAATTCACTTATTTAAACATTTCAGGGTTTAATAATATTTAAATAATACTCACGTAAAAATTTATTGAGAAAGGATCAGAATAATATGATTTATTTTTCTAATCTAAAGCTTGTATGAAGATGTAACATGCATGTACCTGTATTAGTAAAATATTCTGCTTACGTAGACTTTTATTTAACATTAGAAATACTGTTTATACCTTACATTACTTCACATCTTACCTTGTGCTATTGCAGAGTAATAATTTGAAATAAGGGATAGAAATAATGCAATTATAAAGTTTCTTCTTATTTAACAAATATATTAAACTTATTATGTCTTACAATTATAGAACGTTATAAGTAGGAATTACTTAACAGTAACCTACTTTTATATCACAAAAATTAACGCTCTAAAAACTTAAAGTATAAAACATTTGGTGTTACAATCTACAAGGATGGGTTTTGGCGATTCTTTTCTATAACATACCTCGTCACGAACGATGTAGCTAGCCCTAAAGCAAAAATGAACACATATGGGAACAGCTTTAATACTTTTAAGTTTGGTGGGGGTTTTAGTACGCTTTTTAAGAAATTTAGTTTCTTTTCAGTGTATGGAGGATATCTAGCTGACTGCATTTTCTCACTAAGTTTACTCAAATTTTTAACTAATGTACTCTTCTTATGAACAAAGGTATCGAAGGTATACTTTCCGTGGTAGGCACCCATGCCGCTTGGACCGACACCTCCAAATGGTAACGATTCTAATGCTAAATGCATAAGAGTGTCATTTACACACACTCCTCCACTGGTAGTGTTCTGCAATAGAGTGTCTGCGTTTGATTTATTCGCAGAAAATATATAGAGAGCTAGCGGCTTTTCCCTTTCATTAATAAATCTAATAGCATCATCAACATTATTAATATTAATAATGGGCAATATTGGACCAAAAATTTCTTCTTGCATTATCTGGTCTGTTGACTGAACGTCAATTAAAATTGTTGGTTCAATGAATCTGTCTTCCGCATTAACTCCACCGCCAACAGCAATTTTTCCATAATTCAAGAATTTTGAAATACGTTTAAAATGATTATCGGAAACAATTCGGCATAGATCTGGCGATTTTTGTGGGTTTTCACCGTACCATTCCTTCAAGACATTTTTGCTAGACTCAATGAATTTTGCTTCCATTTGTTTAGAGCATAAAACGTAATCGGGAGCTATACAAGTCTGTCCAGCGTTTATACATTTCCCCCATAGTATTCGTCGCACAGCAACATCTACGTCGACGGTATCGTCTAGATATACAGGACTTTTGCCTCCTAATTCCAAGGTCACTGGCGTTAAATGCTTATTAGCAGCTGCATGAACGATTCGTCCCACAGCCCCGTTACCAGTAAAGAAAATGTAGTCAAACTTTTCCTTAAGTAGCTCCGTTGTTTCTTGAACGCCTCCGCACATAACTTGGTAGCATTCGTTATCTAAGTATTTGGGTAAGGTTCTAGCTATAAATTCTGCGGAAGCAGGTGATATTTCTGAAGGCTTTATTACAACAGCGTTTCCTGCAGCTATAGCACCTGACACGGGTATCATCGTTAATTGTAAAGGATAATTCCATGCACCTATTACAAGTACAACACCATAAGGATCCTTGTATATTAAAGCATCATCCATTATATTCGCCAATCCCCTTGTAACTTTCTCCGGTTCCGCCCATTCTTTAAAGTTACCGATAAGTGACTTTAGGTCATTGATTAAATAACCTACTTCAGTTAGAACCCCTTCCATTTTACTTTTATTTAAATCCTTCTTAAGGGCGTCGAGCATCTCCTGTTCATTTTCTTCGTACATTTTCAGTAAATTTCGCAACTGTTGTTCCCGAAATTCTAATGATTTCGTACGACCGCTTTCGAAAGCGATTCGCGCCGAATGGACAATTTCGCTTGGTTTCTTCATCGTTTCTTTAATCACTGCAAAGGTAAATAACTTGTTAAAAATAATTTTTCCATTGTTTAAATTATCATATCGAAACTAATTGTTTAACAGTGTCTATGTACCGTTATTGAGAGACAATCCCATAACATTTATACAGGATGACTTAACATAATAAATGTATATCTTTCAAGATAATGTTCGTGCGTCGGTTCTGTTAATAATGCCAAAAGTGCAAACATTTCCACTCATCATTGTAGGTGTAATTGCATGTTTGTTTGCAAGGACAGCGGGCATCGTCTCCAAACTAAACAAACATTGTACATATTCGAATTTCTTAAGTGTTCGTGTTTTGAAGCTGTATTAAAAATCTATACCCGATATTAGAGATATATATCACGAGATTACGCGATAAAGTTGATAACCCATTAATTTTTTCTACCTGAATCTAAGCTATATTCTATGAAAATAAAATTTCCAAGTAACAATGGAATAACTCACGATATAGATATGTATATCCATTAACGTTGAGTAATTCAATTTAGCAAAGATTGAACGTTATACTTTATTGAACTGTTATCGTTGGATTAACATTTTCAACCGCGTATAATACGAATGCAAAAATAATAAGTAAGTATCCATTGTTCCAACAGGATAAAATAACTAGTTTTATAAGTGCAGTTTATCGAATGCATTATGGCTTAGGTATGTTCGTTAATTATCTTGGAAAACGATTATTTTTTCCAATTAAACAATTTTTGGGCAATTAATGTTGCAAAACCAAAAATTTTTGCATTGAAAGTTACTTAACGTCTGGCATTCTCAAAAAAAAATATTTTTATTTTACTTGTGTCCAAGTCCAAGCGTTAAAGTGGTTGTAGATTATAATCGAGGGGAAAAAATAAAAAGTATCTTGATAGTCTTGGGCAAAGAAATGTTTCTTCCTAAAGGATGAAGATTGAAAAACCATTTATCTTGTTGGTACGCAGCAAGTGCGATAAAATTATGCTAAATAACTAACATATACACTCATGATAACGATGCTTTCGTAGCGATAACAAAAAAGGAATACTACTGATAATATATGAGGTCGTCGTGTATTAATCACAGAAAAAACTATTGTATTAAATTTATTGCTTTATTATTATCAATACTATACTTACAGTAATTGTCACTAAATCTGTTTTGATATAGCAAGTCGACAAGAAAATGAGCTAAATATTGTTCTATATTTAGTATATCCGGTAATTTAAAAGATTAGATAAGAACATATAAATTACCATAAAATTTAGAATTGCTTGGTTGGTTTATTCTGAAGATGTGAATAATTAGTAACTAGACGCATGGAAAAATAATTAACATACTCACCTATTTTAGGGCTATCTACCACTTGTACTGGTTGCGCGATGGGGCATACTGTTTTATCCAGTATCAACGCTTGACTCAGTTTTAAACACGCATTCACGTTGACCTTTGCTGCTCTAAAGAATAGATATGAATGTTATTAACTTTAAATAAAACACTAACAATTGTGCTTATGGAAAACTGGTTGCATATTTTCTGAACTTCTGTATATATTGATACAATTTGCTACGCATAAGAAAGAAGGTATAAATATCTACGCATGGTAAACTTTTCTAAAATTAAGTATACTAAGCGCGGCAAAATTTAATTGTTTCCGTCATATCTACATTCTGGAGGGGTCCTAGCTATAGATAAAAGCATGCACTACACGTGGGCGGCCTTCTTTAATTATTCAAAATCATTGGTTTTTTACAAAATTAAGAATGGACCGTCAAGTTTCAAAACTGAAGGATGATAGTGCACATTTAAAAATGATATATTACGCCATTCAAGTACAATACGACTTCAAATATTCATAATTCATGAATAACCAAAGTTCCAGTCTATACACAATGTATATACAATTAATTTAAATATAGATCGCCTTGGATAGCTTCCTCCATGACCCTTAATTTCTTTAGTCACGTCCTTAACGCTAATGTACAAAAACGAGTATTGTATAAGTCCGTTAATTTACGGTTAAGAAATCACTACGTATTTACACTAATTATGCTTGATTCGCTGGTAATTATATACCAAAGAAAAGATAAACAAGATTAAGGACAATTCGTTAATTGGAACAACTCTGTTTATAATCTGTAAAACAGAAATTATGCGTAATATAACACGCTGTCGATCATCGATCATGTTATGTATAATATTTACTGTAAATTAAAAATATTCAGTTGATATCTTTAATGCTGAACTTAGTTTCTTCTATCAATGGCTTTCCATATGGAATCATCAGTTAAGAAAGATAAGTCACTTGTTAGACACGACAAAATATTTAATATATTGTAATTGATGCAAAATATTTACACTACACGGAAATAAATTCTATTTCATCGTAGTAATATAATTAACATATCGTAATTATGCACGCTTTGAGGAATCACTGATATAATCTTAACTTTTAAATTTTTTTACTGTCCCTTTTTCTTGATAAATTCCATCTATGACCTTAGCATTAAATTAATTTCGAACATTTAAAACCCGCATTCCGTGGTTATTCAAATAATTTCTTTAAAAGAATCATTTTTAATAAAATACTGGTTATTCAAGTTTGCGATATTACAAATTTAAATGAACATCCTAAATCTTAAAACCTGAATAATTAAAAAGCCTCACGTTTCTTTAACAACTGCAGAAATGTATATTTTAGAATCAATAAGGGCTGTTGACAAAGTTGTAGAATTGTGCGATTTGTGAGAGCTTAGATAACTATTAGCAATTATATCCACACAGTGGGTGGAAAATATCTGTTTTCTCGGTTATTTAGAGAAAATTTTATCAGATTAAAATCACTTGGAGACAGATCCTGCATAACTGGAGTTACCGAACAGCCGGATTTTCCCCGACATGTTGAGGCTATTGTGGGACTTCCGGCCGGGAATAATGTGACCACATGGACCTTGTAAAAGAAAAGGAGTGCCACTGATGTGCTCACTTGCCAAAGCCTTAAAAAAATACAACCTTTTTTTTTCGTTTTGCCGTACCTAATATAAAGGTACACTATCAATAATAAACTAACTTGGAATATGCATAATGGGTTGCCTACCGTATCCAAGGAACGAAGTTGGAAGCCATCTAACTAAAGATTTCGTTACTTTTTCAAATTCAGTACTTTCGTCATTAGAAATGTAAAATTTGTTATCCAAAAAGTTACTGTAGATACATATAAATAAGATACATTTGGTTCTCGACGAGTAGATTCGGTATATATAAACACATAGTGAATCTGTTAATGCAGTATATGATGCTAGTTCGCTTGTTCTAAATAAATCACCAGCATATTGTTGCGTTTTTAGATGTATCTCTTCGATTTAGTAGATTTTTTGAGATAATTGATATTTCTTTAGTACAAGATATCTTAAATACTTTGCAAGCTCAAGTAAAGGTTTGAATTTTGTTCGAACAAGTATTTCTTAGAAATATAGAAATAAATTTTTCGAAAATATAGTGCTGCAAAGACTTTCTCACAAAGCTTTTCTCTTATAATTTTACCTATTACAGAAAAGTAATAACCCTTTTCATGTATACAAATATTGGTACTTATATCAACAAATACCATTTACATTTTGCGCAATCACGGACCAGTTCTTCACAATGACTCCAGTGGAATGGAGTTGGTATCCATACCCTTGATGATCGAGAAACATGTTGATGTTTCTGAAGTGGGTGATTTAAGCAATTTTAAGGCGAATATTAAAAAGAACGTATCCATACATCAAGTGCAGCCATCACATTAATTAAAATCCAATCTTTGTGATTTTTTTTCCTGAAAACAAGTCAATGTGTAACAATTCGTTCCCTTCTAAATTGTTGTTCATATTCTTAGTCTAATTGTTATCTTTAAATTATTTATGTATGACTATTATTCTGTAATTATTAACTTAATAGCTACATAATGAATTGACAGACGGGGTCAAATCTATCTTCAAAACATCTCAAAGTTCAAGAGAAGTTATCTATCGAATGTTGTTTTAAGAAAACAGAAATTAAAAAGCTAGAATCTTCTACATTAATAATTACCAATAATTAAAAAGGATTCAAAATATGAAAAATTTGATTTATCATTTCTATCCTGAGCCAAAACGACTTCCACAAATGAATTCAAGGTATTTGTGGTTCTGCCACAGGATTATTTTTTCTAACCATTCCATAGAACATTTAGTTTCGTGTATAGGGATAAAACGATCATTTTGCCATTTGCTTCGCGGTTTGTACTGCTATTGCGATGCTTGAACATCTTGCGAATAATAAGTGATACTTAATAATACACGAATAATAAAAAAAGTAAGGTTATTGCCAGTCTTGCCAAAGCTACCAAACCTACTCTTCCTATCAATGTTTTAAAAATTCCCTACATTTCTTACATTTGCCAAATAAAAAATTTTAGAATAGGTAAACATTTATTTGATAAACGAAGCGCATGAAAGAATAAAAAAAATTAAGAAACTCGATCTAAATGTATAAATTTACAAACAATTACTATATACAAAATTTCCGGGATGCACGATAGTCTACGAATCTACTTAGTTAACGAATTTATTTAATAAAGAATGTTTTAATTTACTTAGAACTCATAATTTCTCTACAAATTAGCAAATCTAAAATATCCTCCCTATCTACGTACCTATTTTATTCAAAAATCCCTACTTCTGGTAACACTGGTTATTGCGGTTATTCCTTTAACCACTCATTTGGCGCCAAAAATAATGTTTATTTGGTTGCCTACTTTCACATTTTTTGTTTGCCAAGTTTTATTGAACCTAGGTTCTAAGAAACAGAAAAGTATTCATCGATTTACTTTAAAACAACAGTTTAACTAATTTTCTTTTTATTTTAAAAGAACAAATGGTCGAGCATGATGCGTGTTGTGTATTATTATAGAAAGAATAAGAATAGAAATTTATCAAAAGAAGAAGAGAATTTGAGCATTCTACTAATATAATCTCATAATAATGTATTTTTGTTAATATAATTTTATAAAATTTGTAAAAAAAAACTCCTTTTATGCCAATTGAATAAGCTAAAAGTTACTGTTAGGGATTATCGCGTTTTTTTGCTACAGGGTTGGCTGTCGAGTTGTACATATTGAAATCGAATAAAATCCAACAATTCCACTCTAACAACTTATAAAGGCTGATAAAACTTGCTCATTAATTAATTACAAACTCCAACATATAAGGTTTTGTGTATTTGGTATTCACTTTCATAAAAATTATCAAATTATGTACTGTGACGATGTAATTTATTATATGTCAACTACAGTTTACAACAGGCTTATATAAGACAATAACAATTACCTGATGAGCCTTGGAGCGAGAATACTAAGGTTGAAGATCATTGCCATTAATGGAACTTCTACACTTTTTTAACAACACAACAACAATCAGAAACTCATTAACGACGATTTTATGATCATTGTGGCATTGTATTGTTTTATTACTAACAATAAACACCTGCTTCTTTGATTTTATTGTAGATGTGTACGAGACCTGTTGTGGTATTTTGTTACAGTTCAAACGTGCTACTTTCTGCTAATACGTTTATTTCTTACATCACATCAAGCAACTGTCCTTACTCTCGTTTATTGAATAAAGGTAAGCAACAAATACGAAGTTATAGTTTTCGCAGATGAATATAAAAAAAAATTACCATAATTATTACATCACCGTACAATTTTCCCTATAAATTAAATCATTTTCATTGAAAAGGCCGTTAAGGTTAGCGCTTTCGGTTATACGTTGAATAGAAACACATAAAATAGCATCGGACGAACACGAAGTCGAACGAATCAGCATCGGACGCTACGGTTTAAGCGCGAAATTGTTTGAATTTTAAATCGACCTGAAAGATAACGTCCGTACCCAACTTAAATTTATCCTTACTTATCCAATTCCCGTCATACACTCACACCGTATATTAGCTTAGCCAGTATTACCACTATTAACTCATAACCTTAAACAGGAGAAATTATTATTTAATTAATTTATCCACAAAGGAACCTGAAGGTATTGTTACGAAATAACTATTAGAGGAAAAAGTTGTAGCAAATCACCCCATTAGAAAACAAAAAGATGGTCAAGTTGTACTTCCACGGCGGAACTAAACAACTTACAAAAAAATATTAAAGGAAAAAGTTGTAGCAAATCATATCAATAGAATCCCCAAAAAAAAATCCCTACCCTTAAGGATATTATCGATCGTGACCTAAAGGAATACCTATAATCAGCAGATCAAACTGCATAAGGAACCATCATCAAAATAAATATTTTAAAACATTTTTGAAATCGTCAAATTGTTCCAATTTCCAAACAGGCACCCCTCATATTTTATTCATCATTTTCTTAATTTTCCTATATCTCTCCAACTAACCACTTCATTTATAAATTTCGATTCGCTGGATCCATTAAAAGTTACCCCAATTCTCTATCTCTTACGGTAAGCGAGCTGTAAGTTTTAAAATGTTGGTAAACTTTAAACCCTATCTTTAGCCTTTTTTGGGGTGTAATTTGAAAAATAAAGGACATAGGTAAATAAGGGTGGCGAGAATCGATGGTTCGCTTCATAGGCGTAGTCAAAATTTCTCCAAGGGAAGTGGCCAAGTAACATCTCTGGGAGGTCATTGACCAATTAACCTAATGGAAAAGCCGCCGCCAAGCATAACCATTTATTTATTTTATGTTCATTATTTCAATAAGCTAAATATTAACAAAATATTTGTTGGTACCTACATTATATAATATAATAACAATAACATGCGACACCTCCACATATATTAAATGGCCTATATAGTGCCTTCACCGTAAATACAAGATTCATTACGAGTCCATAACTGTCGTATTTCATTTTGTCTTAAAGTACGATATACAGTCGAATGAATATCCGCAATTATCCATGATATATTTAAAACCAAATGAAAACATTACAACTAACATGATGGGAACCAAACCTGGTAGTCTTAAGAATCTACGTTTCTTCAGTAATTGTGTTAAGAAATTCGTTTTAAAATCGGAATACGGTGGATATCTCGCAGCGGTGATCATTTCAGCAATCACATTATAATCTTTCTGGAGGCAGCCTTTTAGATGTGAGAATGTATCGAAGGAATACCTGCCATGATAACGTCCCATTCCACTATTTCCTACTCCCCCAAACGGAAGGCAATCCGTTACAAAATGCATGAGTGTATCATTAATTACCACACCACCGCAGGATACTTTAACTAAGAAGTTATTTATCACGTCTTTTTTATTTGAAAATATATAAAGTGCTAACGGTTTCTCTCTTGCTGTAATAAAATTTATGGCATCTTCGTAATTATCAACGTTTAATATAGGTAATATAGGCCCAAAAATTTCATCTTGCATTACAGGATCATCTGGCTTAACATCAGTTAAAATTGTAGGTTCTATAAATAGATCAGCTTCATCAGAAGTTCCCCCCACAGCAACCTTATTTCCTTCTATCAATTTTTGAAGACGATTAAACTGCCAATTATTAATAATTCTACAATAATCAGAGGAACCTTTTACGTTACCTTTATAAAATTCATTCAAAATCTTAGGAGCTATCTTTATAAATTTCTCCTGCATATCTCTAGTGCATAAAATATAATCTGGTGCGATACAGGTCTGACCAGCATTTACACATTTCCCCCATATGATTCTTCTAACAGCTACCTCAATATTTACCGTGTCATCAAGATAAACAGGACTTTTACCTCCGAGCTCTAAAGTTGTAGGCGTTAAATATTTATTTGCAGCAGCATGCACCAAGCGACCAACCGTAGTTGAGCCAGTAAAGAAAATATAATCAAACCGTTCTTTCAATAATTCAGTAACTTCAGACACACTTCCACATACAACTTTATAACAATCATTATCTAGATATTGCGGAATTAATTTTTCAAATAATTTTGCGGTTTCTGTAGCTACCTCCGATGGCTTAATTATTACACAATTTCCTGCTGCTATAGCACCTGCAACAGGTGTAGCTAATAATTGCAGTGGATAATTCCATGCTCCTAGAACCAGAACTACACCGTAGGGTTCCTTTAAAACGTAAATATCATCGAACATATTGGCTATATCTTTCGCTGGCTTCTCCGGTTTCATATACTCCTTTAAATTATGTATCAAGTTGTGTACATCATTTTTTAATAGATTCACTTCGGCTGTTAAAGCTTCTTGTTTATTCTTTCGTAAATCAACTTTCACAGCATCAATCATTAATTGGGTATTTTCTTCGTATAATCTTAACAATGCTTTTAATTGTTTCAATCTAAACTCATATGTTTTAGTCTTACCAGAGTTAAATGTTTGTCTAGTTTTCTCAACTAACTGGTGGTAGTTCATTTTTGTAGGAATAATTGATTTTCTTACTGATAGTAGAGACAAGTATTGTGAGCAAAATTAGCTAAAACATAAAACTGGTTTATTTATTTACTTGGATGACATAAACAAAATTATACGAATATTACCAATTACAATAAGGTCAAGGTTGATGCCAGTACACACCTTTAGTACTTATCTTTGTGGATTGTATTAAAGTCTTAAAAATTCGGTTATAGACCAATGCTCTAACATAATTGATAATAAACGAAAATAATTTTTGTATAAGCTATATTAACGCTACTTTTTAGAATTTATCAACTATAATGTTTATTTTCATTATTTCTTGCACATCTATAAAATGAAAGTTGTAATTTGAAAAATATTTCACGTCATAGTTAAATTTGGATTGTTTGGAATATTTTTAAATATTCAAATAGGTATTGACTGTTTTCAAGGAGAACATTACATTTGGTTAATCTTTTTTGGCTGTTATGTAGCTTCATCATAAGCTCTGTCTGTATACATGGGTCAGAGAACACCTCTTAACAGTATACAGTGTATAGTAAAAGGTACATATACATTAGCTGCTTTCCATTTGATCCCAAGTACTATAGTAATCCCTTCTGTACGGTACAAATTTTAATAATTTAATTTTAATAATAATTTAATAATTAATAAGTTTCGAAGCGTACTTATTTAAAATCTCTTGATGTTGGTAGTAGTAGCTTTCGATTTGTCTAAAAGAGCTACTCTGGAACAGCTCCAGGGCAACTCGCATGCAACTAACACAGTACAGATAAGGTGCAGATAGTAAACAAAATAGAGGGTGATACAATACGAACATTTGCTGCTATTTGAAATTGTCGAAGCAAAAATTGGGGCCGTACAGGACCGAATCACGCGGCAAAATAGAATGTCCCGGAACCGTTCCAGAACAGTTCCGAGCAACACAGCGAACAAATCGAAAACCACTATTTATTACAATAATGATAGCAAGGACTGTGGCGTAGTATGGTAAACAACACATAAGTATCGGCACCCTCCGCACCACACAAGTTTACTTTATTATATAATAATATAATAAATAGTCCGGGACGGCCGTTTCGAGGACACAAATGGTCCTCATCATCAACCGGTGACCGAATGAAGTGAGAAAAAACTTTTTCTAAAACTAAACATGCATTTACTATCCCTACTTCTTAGAACAGATATTCTTTACAAGTGCCTATTTCTACCCTCTGCACGCCTTGAAGCTACGACGTGCGAAAAATAACATGCATGAACTATCCCTTCTTCCGAGAAGAAATATTGTATTTTACAAGTGCCTAATTCTACTCTCTACGCGTCTTAAACTACGACATGCGAAAAACACGGCCAGATGGACGGGAAGATCTCGTTTATACCCCAAAATATAAACGAGTGCCAGCCTACTGCTAAAGGTCAAAAAGGACAGAGTACGACAACGGTCCGTTTTCTCGGTTCATCAGATTTTTATTACCTTTGATGTAAACTGTCTCGTACGCATCTAATTCTCGCGGCGACGTTACGTTTTTAATCAATTTTAAGTCTTCTAATTTAATACTATGCCCGGTTTCATTTATATGTTGTGCCACACTCGACGCGTCCAATCTGCCGTAGCGATAATTTCGCATATGTTCTTTGAATCTAGTTTCTATCGCTCTTTTTGTTTGAGAAATATAGGCTTTATTTATAGTTTTTTCTCACTTCATTCGGTCACCGGTTGATGATGAGGACCATTTGTGTCCTCGAAACGGCCGTTCCGGACTATTTATTATATTATTATATAATAAATTAAACTTGTGCGGTGCGGAGGGTGCCGATACTTATGTGTTGTTTACTATTTATTACGTTTCGTACTGTTCTGTTGACGTATGCGCAAAACAGGATTATTGATATTCTCAACAATTACACTCCTTGAGAGAGGTTATCCCTGCATTTATAATTCGAAATCTGATTTACGTTACATGCTGGACCTTATCTACGATGAATTTCATTTTGTTTACATTTCTCAATATCGAAAGTTAGGTTGGAATTGCATTAGTGCATGTTACTCTCAGGTCACCATAACTACGGTTAAGTACAATACTCTAAGAAACGATACGGTACAGTTAATATATAATAATAAATGTAAAGCAGCTATTATTGTCACCTGTGTGCAGGGTTATGTACAATTTATAGGATTCTTATTAAGCTTTCCCATTGCGAATATGAGTGCCCTTACAATTAAGGGAGTACTATGAATTCCAGCTGTATTTCATAATTTCTATCTGTCACCAACATCCAAGGTCACAAAGACGGTTACGCTAGAAATCTATTAATTACTCGTATTTAATTTTAACGAAGTATACCGGTGTTAAACGGAATTCTACTTATTTAAAGTACTAAAACGGAAATAAATCGCTGCTTAACGTCGGCGAATGTAATGTAATTAATAATAAGGTTTCTAGAAATTCCGAGTCTATTTCATGCAGTGTCTATTCACTGTTGGGAATACCAAGCCATTTTTCCGGTTCTTGATTCGATGACGCATGCGTAATTCGACGGCGTTATTTGTAATTGGGAGTTGGCTTTGTTGGCTTCCCGTTCAATTCCGGCTTAACAGACGCCATTAGATCTACCAAAGCGCGTGATCAGATCAGTGTTTTCTATCATTTAATCAGTTCCACAGATAATACTATAAGGTAGGTGATATTTACATTCTATTGATATAATAAGAGTTGTACGAATACTTGTCAGGTATTTGGCTTGATCATGACATTCCGTTTTATAACGCAAATTCGCATAACGTGTGAAATAAAGGAATTGATATTTCGTGCATTTCCAATTACCTACACTCTACAATGTTTACATCTTTAATGTTTTATTGTAGTGCATGATGATCGCATAAACATCAGTAGTACCTTATAATTTAATTATGATTCCTTCATATCGAACATTTCGAGCCGATCGGGTCGCGCCCATGGAGCAACCCTTACTTGGCAAACGTGCGATCTATTGCAATTATTTAGTCTTGAGTCAATTTTCGGGCTTTCGGAATTCGATGTTGAAATAATGAGACTAATACCGGAGTAACGCGTCACCGTTTTATGTAATGGCGCGATTATGTAGTTGTGAGAGCATCTTGTAAGTTCGTTTTCGGTGTCCATTTGAATTGTTTATAAGAACTTGTATAATCTGACTTTTGCGTGAGAATCGGGAATTGAATTGTAAATAGTCGAAGAAATAAAGAATGGCGTCACATTAAAGTTACTATATTTTCGTTAGAAAATGATCTTGCAGCGTTAATAGAGCTGGCATTACTCCTACTTGTAGCAGCTTCGCCGGGGATAAATTGGAGGGAAATTCTGCTATTGTAATTACTAGAGAAGAGTATGGTAAACACTTAAGTAGCGGCAACCTCCGCACCACCTAATATCATAATTGGTTCGGGACGGCCGTTTCGAGGATACGAATGGTCCTCATCATCCATCAACCGGCATTCGGTCACCGGTTGATAATGAGGACCATTCGTGTCCTCGAAACGGCCGTCCCAAACTAATTATGATATTAGGTGGTGCGGAGGTTACCGATACTTATGTTGTTTACTATACTACGCCACAGTCCTTGCTATCTTTAGAGAAGGGTATATTGCAGCGATTAGACAGACTCGTGTTTATTCGACTCATCAGAGGGGGTTCGCGTTGCCCACTGGTTTCCCCGAGAGTCGATAAAACACGAGCCTGTCTAGACGCTGCAAAATTCCCATCTTTAGTAATCACTAACTAATATGGCTATAGCAAATAGCGCGCAAATATATTACGAGGTCACGGACATAACCGACAAACCTATTCGATTCTCTATGCTCGGCGACGCTGGTTTAAGTAGAGTAATACCAGCTCTAAGAATTAAACATTACCAACAACAAACAAAAATTATTCCACAACATCGGTTGAAATTTGAAGCTATTTTCCAACAAATTGCTATGGGCTACAATATAAACCTTGGTGTGTGTTTGAGTAGAAATGACGACGCTTCTAGATTTCACTCTCAGCGTTGTTTGGCGTAATAGCCACGTATTAAATTGTTAGTAGCATTTATATGGCGTATCAAGTGAATCTTTCCCTGCTCTTGTTTTGTCACTAAAACGCATAAAAAAATTGGAAAAGCACCTGCGTTACTTGCATAAGAATATTCCGAAAGGAACTCCTTTTGTTTCAAAGATGGATATTTTTAACACAAATGTCGAATTTCACGTAATGTAGGTTGCCTACTTAAAAATCAGTAATAAAGATACAGCTTAGTAGCTTTAACATGCCAGAATAAACCTTTTCGAAAACAACTGGTAAGAAAAAAAAAAATAGAAGCAAAATAGCGAAACTGGTAACTTCACACTTACGAATGGATACGATCGCCCTTACAAATGCAAGTAGATATTGAACTATCGCATCCGGGTCTTAGAGCAGTCACTATTTGAATCGTCCGTCATTGAACAATAATGTTTCAATTTTTTGTAGGGATATGAAGGGTGTCTATAAGCAATGTTGGGCCAAGTAGGCGAGGTGACAAATTTTTTCAATGCGATTAGACAAATTCATGTTTTGTAAATTCTCGAGGAAATCGGGTTCGCTTGTCACAAGACTAATGAACGCGAGTGTATCTAGTTTCTCCAAAAATTCAGTCACTTCCCTTACCTTGTCCATCACCGCCTATAAGTAGCTATCTTTGCAGATAATTATTTCCAGTCCACATTAAGAAGCTATTTAGTATTTATATTTTGGGAAATTTAAAAAGAAATTTGTTTCCAATTTTAAACGTAATCCTTTGATAACGTATTAGTCTCATTGTATCAAGTCGGAATTCGTATTTTATTTGTACGAGTTTCAGGCAAAAGCCATCATGCCGGGCTTTAGCAGTGCGGGAACGTTCAAAATATTTATCGGAAACCTTGCCGAGAAAACCGCCATCACTGATATTCGACCATTATTCGAAAAATACGGAAAAGTGGTGGAATGCGACGTCGTGAAGAATTACGGGTTCGTTCATATGGAGAACGAATCGGAAGGCCGCGAGGCGATTTTAAATTTGAACGGACAAATTATGAATGGACAACCGATGAAATGTGAAGCCGCGAAGAGTAGAAAGGCGCCAACAACGCCTACCACAAAGATATTCGTCGGAAACCTCACGGATAACACTAAGGCACCGCAAATACGCGAATTGTTCAAAAAGTTCGGCACCGTGGTGGAATGCGACATCGTTAGAAACTACGGTTTCGTGCATCTCGAGTCTTCGGGCGATGTGAACGAAGCGATCAAAGAATTGAACGGCACATTGGTCGACGGTCAACCTATGAAGGTGCAAATTTCAACGAGTCGCGTTCGTCAGAGACCGGGTATGGGAGACCCGGAACAATGTTACCGCTGCGGACGCGGTGGTCACTGGTCGAAAGAGTGTCCCAAAGGTATGGGACCGGATCGATTCCGCGAACGGATGTTCGGACGTGATCCATATCCACCGCCCCCACCGCCGCCTTTCCTGCGCGACCGGATGATGGGCCGATTTGGGGTACGCGATATATAAGCCTAACTTTACTTCATACAGCTTCTATTTTACTTCCCGTAACACACTTCCTTATTTTCTCCCATTCTTTATGCAGATTAAGTCTTTATAAGTAGTACACATATATTTTCTCATAGTATCCGCGAATTGATTAACTTTCTTACTTTAGAACGGCTTCAAAATGTAACTATTATATAAGTAAACGGTCGGTACATACACCAATATTATCTGTTTTTAATATATATGCCTTTGATTGTTAAATCATATTAGCTAATTATAAAATAATAGAAAAGCATAGCATTCTTTACAACAAAGTTTTAACATTGTTTGAAATACATCGCTCTATGAAGTGTTTCACTCTAAGATATGTTTATTTATTTTTTATTATTAATTTATACTTCAACTTGGCGACCAATGAACACTATTGCAGGAGCATTTATGACGCTCATAAAGTGAAATATTAAGGAAAGACTACTGCATATTTTCCTCCTACCTTTTAAAAAAATTGGATGATAGAAGGCTTTCCTTGTGTGTCCTTTAAACTACAGCGATGAAAAAAATCATCCTAAATAATCCGCTGTTAAAATATCGAGCGAAAAGCAAACGAGTAGCAATCAGGTATATATCGAATACATATTGCTTCCAAAGTAAAAAGAAACATTTTATAACGATCTCTGTGGATGTAAATAGAGATTAGTGTGTTGGACTATGTACTTTATATTTTCTTCATTTGTTAACTTAATGTTTCTTTTTACAAACATTTATCGACTTATTTTCTAACATCAAATGTCGAATTAGGATGGTTACGATTACTACGACCGAAGATTTGATGATTCGCGGGATTTATATGAACGACGCTATGCTGGGATGCCTCCACGAGGAGAGATGGGCATGCGTGGTGCACGAGGGGACTTCCTTCCTCCGCCAATGCCGCCACGAAGAGAACCACTTCCTCCAATGCCGTCGATAGGATTGCGTGGTCCACCTTCAAGTGGCATAAGAGGCGGAATGAGCGAATCTGCATTTGCTAGAGGCAGCAGTGACTACGGAATGTTCAGTAGAAGGTCACCCCCGCCGTCGGGAACCATTCCTGGATCCAGAAGGATGTACGAAGATTTCAGTAGAGATTCATTCGATGACAGGCGGTGAGAATTGATGTTTGCGCATTATATATAACTTAAATACGTTGTGTTACAGGCCTGGTATGAGAGGACCTTCTCCATCACGTAGATATGCACCTTACTAAATTTGCGTGCGTTACAATTTGTCGGTAACGAAGATGAAGCTATTAGAATAATCTGAATATTTTTGAAATATGGTGTAATGAGTATGTTTGAACTACGGAAACGCTGAACTAGCATATTGTGTTTCTTTGAATACAGTCTTTTTAATGTTTTTAATGTATGATTATGTGTGATACAGTAAGCGTGAAAGAATAAATGAGTTTTTCTAGTAAAAAGAAAAAAAAACCGTAGGTATTTATTTTGTTATTAATTTCTATTCGTAAATAATCCTTGGTCCAGAATTTCTTCTGGTAATGCTATGGCGCTCCTGCTATTGGTTACGATGAATTTTGGCACCGGGCGAATCAAGGTTTGCTATTATCCCCTCGATCTTTTTAGGAAATTATTAAAGATACTTTGGATAGTGCAGATTCTAAGTAATGAAGTCAAACTACGTCGTTCTTTAAAAATAACGGCGTATAGGCTAGCCATTTCTAAATCTTTGAAGTTTCCGGTCAATCCACAATAATATGCTTCCGTTTTTGCTTACTCGATATTAGAATATCGAGAGATATTAGAATGTTCGGTGGAGCAATTCTTGGCGTAAAAATGTGTACAAATATTTTTTTGCATAGCCGTTAGTTGGTGCTTACCGGAAAGAAATAAAAATGTATAAATTCAGTCTCGCGTAGAAAGTGGAAGGTTTCACATCGTTAGGATACCGAATTCTGTTTGCATACGTGACCAGTTTCGTTTTTTTATATATTTCTGCCTGTCTTTCAAAGTATCCGTAGGTTCAGGCTTTTGTCATATAGCAGATAAAACTTATTACATGGCATGCCTATGGAACCGGCAAGAATAACGCATTCCATTCGCTAGCTGCGTGTCAGTCATCCCGCACGACTTGACCAGCTTTGCTTATTGCTTAGAAAAAGAATAGCAAGCCCACCGATTTGCACCTATGCTTTCGGTGCACTTTGCTGCCACACGGGCTTATCGTATAAATATGTATTTATCAGGTTAATTAGGATTGATTGTTATTGCTAAAGCTAGCTGTCATTGAGAATGAAAAACTGCACGATCTGTACAAAGTAATGTAACCTGCAGAAGACTGAAGAAAAATCAGTTACGTAGAAAATATGAATAAAAATCATCTGCCCCTTCACACCTCACAATCCGCCGGGACTGTAAATCTGCATTTGCTTGAAAATATAGAGTGCATGGCTCCAGAAGGTTAAGAAATGCATGTAGTAAATGTACAACGTAAATCTTTATTTTAGAAAATGTTTATACATGTTAGAAAAATATAAAGAGAGTATATTAAAACATTTACACGTGTTTTATACATATAAAAAGTAATATAGAAAATATATTTGTAACATCTATTGAATAATTTATACCTTTATATCGTGGCATAGACTATATATCGCTTAACATAATGTGGCGTAATATAACATTAAAGTAAATATACTATATTATTTATAACAAACAAGTGAAAAAATGAAACGAGAAATGGATACTTGTACTGATAGTGTTACAATTGCGCATTCGAAAAATTTTAATATATCAACCACATTCGCAGCATTTTTATAATCTTAACACTTTCAAAATTGTAAATCGGTAACTGATGCTAATAAAATAACAAATAAAATGCACAGTTTTTAAATTTTGTAGACGTTTAGACTTTAATAAGTACACATAGATACGCGAGGATACGGAGAGTGGGCGTCGATGTACAGCAATATTCATCTAAGATGTCGCGATTCCCATACCCGTCGCGAGGCGGGAGTGTTTTAATTTATTCAAAACTTATTTAGAATAATCATATCCTTCATGTGTTCTTCTTAATTTGAATTTGTCCTTATTAAAATATTTTCAATCTAATAATATGTACATATTAAAGTCTATCCATCGAATATTGTGTATGATGAAATCCCTGAATGCTCACGATGTATACACGCGTATAAGCTATTGTTTTGAACAATAAATAATTAAAGCTTTATTATCGGTGTTAAAGTTAGTCTTAAGATCTTAATAGTCTCCTCTCCAGGTGATAAGGGAATCGAGCAGGAAGAGAACGCCGTTGACGATCGCTAGAGATCCTTTCGCCAGACCATACTTTCCATATTCGGATTTGTAATTTTCAAAGAACTTAATGTTCACGGCACCAGTTGCAATGAATAGAGCGACGCCAACGATACCGAAATATACGTCAATTCTTCGCGTAATCGGGGTCGATATCACGTGACCTGAAAGGAAGAATAAAAAAAAAATTACGTGTTTCTTAAAAATATACACTGCACAATCGTGCGGTCAACGATGATATAATATTTACTCTTATGATAAAATACATAAACCACGATTCTATGAAATATCATTCACACAAATACATTAAAAAATATCAAACGGACTTTAGATGTATGCGGTTTTCTAAGCTACCACAAACAGTTTGCACACAACTTAATATTTACTTACGTTTAATATAATAATTCTAAATTTTAAAATTATTATATTATTACACTGCCGGGTAACAAAATTTGCCCCCGTACAATTCGAAATTCGATATTCATCCATTTTTATATCACGTGAGAATATCTGAATGCGTTTCAAAGCGTGTTTGTAGTAAATGTTAATTTAGATGGACATTAAAGAAAACAGTTCTAATTATAGAAATTACTTCTAAAGATAAGCACCGCACTGGAATTCTTCCTTATGTGCGGAACGCATTGGAATTAATTTGTATTCAAGCGCTAATAATTTTGTGAACACAAGATCCGTGCATAGCATTAAAGCGAAATTGGTGGACGAGGAGAACCTTGAATTTTCTTTTATAACATTATCAGCGGATGTGTTTACTTTACAAGCGTACATTCATCGCCGAGGTATCCTTATTACGCAATCAAAATGGTGTCGACCTAAAATTTTTAAAGGTGACATCATTTCTTACGTTACATATACTTTATTGTGATGTTGCGGTAAATATATAAATGACATTTATGATGGTATAATTAAAGAGAAGTTAATTTTGTCTATGTGTAAACGTCTTTAAATATTTGTGTCGAGTAAACGAGAATAATAACATGAGGATTCTGGCACATCGCATGTTTGCTTGAAGAAATTAGTTCTCTATCAGCTGTATCTGTAAAATTCCAATGTTTATATCGGAGGGAACTGAAATAACATTCGAACATTTATGCTAATACCACTAAGTACATGCTCCGGAGGAGCAAAGCAATGCTTAAAACGTTAATTACTGTTTATTTTATTTAGTTAAACATGGTGTCTAGTAAACAACACATCAGCAAATTCTATTTACGTCCGAAGATTTCAATAAAAAAAGCGGGGTCAAATTGGTATCGTATCGCCAATAGTGCGGCACCGTAATAAATAAAAAGATATGCATAATAAATTTATGAATCAAAACAAGAAAAAAGAATAAAAATATATATTTCTGATCCCAGCGGCGTTCCCATGTCCGGTAGGGGATTTTTAACATGCAAACATCGTATTAATAAAGAATAGAGACAAGGAGAGGCCACATTTTGCCTTCTTGCCAAAACTCGCGCACATCTAACATACGCCATTTTTTTCGTTCGTGTTACAAGCCAAATTTAATTGAAGTAGTTGGCAACATTCAAAACGGTAAAGTACAGCATTACAGGATTATTAAAATTTCCTGCTAGGAGAAGAAAAAGAAAGAAAAGAAAAGTACTTCAAAAAATGACTGGCGACCACCCAATCCAGGCTATCAAAACATCAAAGGTAGCGCTTGAAGTGCGCGGCTTCTCGTTAGTCTGTATTCTCTGATATAGACCGATTTTAATCCGTAATTAAGAACAAATCGTTCGGGCCGGGAATTGAACTCGCGTCTTCTGATCGAAAAGGTCAGGCCTAATCGGTTATATGCGCTTTCTTCAGTTCACTGTATTTGATCGAATGAATTAAAATTAAAAGTTTTATGTAATTCTTGTACATCTAAAAAAAATAATTTTGCAGTTAAATAAAGGTTGTTCGTCCTAAATGCCGTTATTTTATTTATTTTTATTCTATCTATATTATGATTATTATATCAGTGAGCAAATATGTCTAAGTATTGGTATTTCATTCACCATCAATCAACATAAATTCATATTTACCTGTAGCTCCGCCTAGCAAGATAACTAGATATCCTCCAAACGCAGCCCCGCACAGGAAATCTTCAAGGAAGCGATTTGCAATACTTTCATGATGTAGCCATATGCACACCGCCACAATTGCCTGTAAATAATATATTTCTTTAGTTCATTTGCTAATTAAATAAACCTCAAATATAAAGAGGAAAAGAGAGGTTAAAGAAGAAATAGGAGTATGAAAGCCTAAAATATTCTTGGGGTCATTACAATGTCCAAAGAAATAAAGCGCAATGCGCTTATGAGTGTAAAAGATGCAATATTTATAAAAGAAGAAGAAATTGTAGAAAGCTGAGGACAATACTTTAGTGACCTAGTAGAGGGAAAAGAATTAAAATAATAGTAGAAAACGAGAAATAAACACCGAACAAAGACGTAACTACAGAAGAAATACACCAAACTATTGGGAATGTGAAAGTAAGAAAAACACCGGGGCAACATCAGATAAAAGCGGAAGAGCAAATAAATAAGGTACTAAATACAAGGGAAGCACCAGAAGATTGATAAATAGGAATAGCAGCCAATATCCATGAAAAGGGAAATAGCAGATTACAGTATTCATAAAGAGATTACTAAGCAGAGTAGGCAAGATATATTCGAGAATACTAGAAAAGAGACTGGGAGAAACGTTGAAAGAAACAAATGAAAATTTGCAGTATTTTGTAATCCAAAAAAAGCAGAAAAGACAATTAAAGAAGAGGTAAGACGAATATTCGGGGTCTTGGCAACTGCGCCTGTGTCAAAAAGAGATGTATATATACGAACATTCTGTTAATAAAAAGAGATGACGATAGTCCATAAGACGTACAGTGTTTTTTAAGGTGCGAGTAGAGTATAGGTAGGACTAAAACATAAATACTGGAACAAACGTTGCCACATACATACTTAAAATTCGATAAGTTGTTCTTCAAAGTTGGAAATTAAAAACGAATGGTAAACAACACATAAGTATCGGCAACCTCCGCACCACACAAGTTTAATTAATTATATAATAATTAGTCCGGGACGGCCGTTTCGAGGACACGAATGGTCCTCATCATCAATCAAACAAAAAACAAGTTGATGATGAGGACTAATTATTATATTATTATATAATAAATTAAACTTGTGTGGTGCGGAGGGTGCCGATACTTATGTGTTATTTACCATACTACGCCACAGTCCTTGCTATCATTATTGAAAACGAATGCTTCATAATATTGTACACACGTCAAAGATGTTGAAATATGTATTTATCTACATCTTCAACGAAGATATCTATATTTATGGTTTACATTTGTGAATATAAAAAAAGGTGATTCTACGTTGATATCGTTTTTTTTTTTTCTTTATTTATCCAACATTATTGACAGTATTGTAAATTGCTATTACTCGAATGCATATTCATGCAAAGTATATTAGTCACATTTACTAGTTCTAGTGTATAACCTTGTATTTTAAATTGAATTAGACAAATCTATCTTTAAGCGGTTTTTTTCCAAAAATGAGTTACTACTTCAAGTGTTTGAAGGCGAAGAAGGGTGGTTTCTGTTACTGAATTAACATTGTTATTGTACGCCCATGCCATCGGTGATTCTTCAGTGTGTGGTATTCGTTAAAATTTTTTTTTATATTTATTTGCGATTAGTTACGGCGTTTATGCCTTCATCAGCTAGAATGATCAAACGTTAAAGCTTCAAAGAGGACATATTGTAAAGCGTTAAACTTGGTAAAACATAGCAGGCAACTTTACCTCAGTAATATCCAATAACAAACTCAAATCACTAAGATATTACAGCAATATCTAGGTCGGATGTCCTGACTCTCATGAGATGGACATTGTTGCACCTATCTTATGAGAACGCTCCATAATTATTTTGCATTCGGAGTTGATACTTAATAAAGTTGAGAACCTGATAAGGGTTCTCAATTTTATTCGTACCACCATAATTACCTCTGTACAAGCATTTTAAAAATAATTTATCTGAAATGAATATAAAAAATATGAAGTAAAACGTATAATTTAGGATTTTATGGATTGTCTCGCATTCATTGTAAATTGTCCTGTTCGTAACATTTACTTAGCGTACAAGGACTACGCCTACACTATATTAGTGTAGCTTACAAGTTCATTCGTATAAAAAAAAATCCATAAGAACGACCACGATATTGAAAGATTCAGTAGGCAGTTGTGGGTACAACATATGCATACCTAAAGATTTATTTTCAAGCAATTGTAAGGAAGGAGCGAGAGAATTGTATGGAGCGGTAATCTAATTTCCAAACTAATTTTGTGATTCAAGCTCATTGAGCGTGTTTGGAGCAAATAGATGTACATACGAATGCCGCACGTATTACGTTACATCATGACTGAATTACGGAAATAAATGAAGTAATTTTCTAATTTGTATATGTTCCATAAGGATTACTCAGATTAAAAGCATTTTCTTGGACTATGTTGAATAGCACGTAATATGCATATATTATTACATTTATAATATAATAAAGACGCCCGTAATACGTAAAGATAATGGAATACATGTCCATATACGCGTCGAAATTGATGCATTATTTTTAAACCTGATTTGAATTTTAATTATATAGGAAAACCTTGTTATATTAAGCTATTGTTTGCAATAATGCCACACATAACATAATTAAATTAGAACGCATCCGTTGGGAATCATTTTAAATTTTAGGCGTATTGGGTGGGGTTATTTACAAAGTAATCGCTTCTGTATTATTATTAGATTGCACATTGTTTTGATTCGAAAACGAAAAGGCTTCACTAAAAAATCAATGACTTACGAGCTCCAAAAATTTGATAAGACTGTATCTGCTGATGTTCATCTTGGTCTCGATTGATCAATAACCGTTTTCTTGGCGAATAATCGGTGTATTCGAACGTGTAAACTGAGAAACGAACACGCTGGAAGACACTCGAGCAACGCAGAGCAACTGGCGTAGACTATAGACTGGAGACGGGCGGGTGTAGCGAGCAAGAGTCCGTCAACATACACCGGCGTGCATGAGTTGCTTTGTGAAGCAACTCTGACACACATTTTATGTCCGTCGATGATATCATACGCTTTTAAATTTGCGTTTATGAATACGATATTGGATATGGCACGATTTTCCAAAAAAGTTTTAATTTGGTAATGATGTACACCGATGCTTATCAATCAACAAACAAGAATTAGCGTCCCTACTGTTGTGCAGCTATTAAAAAAAGGAAATTGCCTTAGTTCTCTGTACCTGTTTACCTAGCGCTATCCCTAATTAACGATTACGTTCTTAAATAAAATTTCAAAAATTGAAATTTATTGATTGTTTTTAAATTGGATTTTCTGTGTTATTTTGCCGAATTTTCGGTACTTGAACACTGACATTCTTCCAAGAATGTTTAACTTTTGGAAGTTCTATCTTGAAACTATGAAACTCGATTTATGAGCAAATATTTCCTGCTGTTTTCCCTATTTCGGGAATGGTTACATGGTACTTTGTGTTTTTCTTAAACCTTTCGTATTGAAAGACTCAATAATACCTTCAACCTTTGAATATCTTATCGAGTAATTTTGAAAATTTCTTGTTAAAAACTTGTTTTATCGCTCTCATTTTTTCCAAATTTGCACCCACAGTTTACTATTTTAATTCAATCAAATAACGTACAAATCGATTAATTTACTACATTAGTTCTACAGACAAAGGTTCATGTCATCAAATTCTATACGTATAATAAATATAAATTTCCTTGAAATTAATTTATTGCTTGTTTTGGAGATGTATTGTCAGCAGCTTCTAAATGAAAACCAGTATGCAACCAAATCATGTTTATCCATGTATATATAGTCCGTCTAGAAAGTATCCGGAAAATAAAAATTTGACGAAATATATTTTTATTACTTGAATAATAAAATCACAACAAATAATTCCTCTCATTGACTAATACAATCTCCATTTAACTGTAAACACTTAACTAAACGTTCAGGTAATCCCGAAAGAAGATCAACGCTATACTTTCCGGTGATAGTGGTCCAGGCTTGTAAAACTGACCGAATGAAATCTTCTTTATTTCCTGGTGCTGCTCGTTCTACTTCAATTTTCATTAGTCCCCATATGTTTTCGATGGGACTAAGATCTGGGGAAACCGCTGGCCATGGAATTGTTGCCAGGTTTTGTTCTAGCATCCAAGCTTTAGTGTGGGCAGAAGTATGGCATCTTGCATTATCCTGTTGAAAACGCCACCCTTCGGGATGTAAAGCACGAGCCGCTTCAAAAAGAAAGCCATTTCACAATACTTTGCGCTATTAACGGTGCCATCAATTATACAGAGAGGTGTAGCACCACGCTACACCTCTCTGAGGTGAAAGATTGCTCCCCAAACCATTATTTTTGTGGGAAATTTGGAAATTTGAACGGTAACATTTTCTCTTGATAGGATTTTTAAATGATTTGCACCAAGCTGAAAACAACTTTCGTCAGATATAAAAACATCACTAAAATTATCGTCTCGAAATCGTTGGCAAAAATCTATTCTTCGTTGTTTTTTTTTGGTTTCCTTGATAAGTAACCTTGTTTTCTCAGTGAAATGCGGACAATTTCTGGACGCACTCTTATTTGACGGTGATTTCTAAATCTGTTAGCCAATTTTCGAAACCCTAGGCGCGGGTTTTGTCGTCCTAAAGTCACTAAAGCGTTTAGATTGTTTCCGCTAATCTTACGCGGTCTTCCAGAAACTGGTCCACCGCTCATATCTCTCCTATTTTTTATCGTCTTTATTGTCTCATATACTGCACTTTTTCCGAGTTCAGTCAACTGCACTAATTTTTTAACGTTTTGAACACCTTTTCTATACAAATATTCCACCAACTTTCTTCTTTCTATTTGCGACATTATTTCACAAATATTAAGGCTGTTGATAATCAACAATATTTGACAGCTGGTGTTGTTATATGATTTTTGCCATGGCCTACAGTCGGCCAACCTACCTGATGCATTACTTTTGTCTTAGGATGTAACAAAAAAAAATATATTAAAATTAAGAAAAATAATAAATTCCGGATACTTTCTAGACGGACAATATTTTTTTAATGCAAATTAAGTTAGTTAAGAAGTTACGGAATGGTACATTCGACGCAAGTTGCGACATTTCTTCATTGTGAATTAGCATTGCACACAAGAATCGCGGTTCTATAAGCTAGAGTAGCACACGGAGCAATTTCGTTTATGGACGAAATTTTTCGAAAGTGAAATTACATAATTAGGTTATTGAAGTTGATTTCCTTTCGGGTCATAAATATCGACGTTACATCATATGTTATTTTTGCTACATACGCGCGATTCTGAAGTATCTCCTTCCCCGTGCTAACTTTTGAACAACGGAAGCTAACGTCATTAGAAAAAACAGCTCATTTTTCATTTTTCCTAAACAAAGTGAACTAAGTTCCATTTCCCGGAATGATAGTGGAAAGACACGAACTCAACGACATCCCGTATGTCGCACTTTAAGTAAAAAAAACATTACGATTCTTTTCATGTAAAGTTATTTGTTGTTACTTACTGTTATTTTCCATTTTAATTCTTCGTTATCGCTGGTCGAACGAGCCTTCCGACCTAAACGACATTAGTTCAAATCCTGGCTGGGATAATTGGTTTTTATTACGGATAAAAATCTGAGGATGCCTTCTTCTCGAAGAAGTGCAATGGTAGGTTCCGTGTTTGGCATGTTAAAAATCCTTACTGGAGGTTGAGACATCTCTGGATTTGGCAAAAGTTTTATTACGACCTCAATGAAGATGTAGCGTCTCCCAACCTGCAGGAATTGTAAAATAGCGTCTATTGTGTAAATAGTAGAAGCTCGAACTTTTCTGATGATTTAGTAGATCTCGGAGAGTGTTCCCATATATAGGGTTGCCAATAAGCGAAACAGGAACTTGCTTTGTTATTCTAAAAAGAACGCCTGTAAACGATGAAAATAAACCAATACAATACGGCTTTCATTTGTCTACTTGTAACAGATTTAGAGATATTTGTCGAGAGACGTACAGATTTGAAATTACCATAAATAGAAGAACAGTTAGAATAACTGCATTAAGCAAAAAACAAACAGGAACTCTAACGACAATGCTTTATTTAAATTTGAGAAAATACCAAAAAAAAAAGGTATAAATCTCTTTACAACACATCAATCCGTTTGCGTTTCTATTTTAATTATTGTATTATTCTTTGATATAATCTCTTTTTCAAATTCCGCCCTCGCGTCACTCAACAGTTGAACTAACTTGGCATTATCCAGTTTCACTGCCACATTTTTCAATTCGTTGATTGATTTTAAACAGTCTAAAAGTGAATCTTCTTCCTCGCCATTTATTTTAATGTTTCTAGTACAGGAAGGTTCGGTTTTTATACCATCGATCGTTTCATGTCTATCAAGTACCTCTTCAAAATCTTCAGGATTATCGCCACAGGTAGTTTCAATCTCAGCAATATCTTCGACTGCTTCAACGTTAATTTGACGGCGAAGATCGTGTAGATCGTTTTGAATTTGTTTTGTTTCGTGATCCGTACCATTGCAATTAACAATTGCGTCCATTCTGCATGTATCGAAGCGTTTGATAATCGTTTGAGGTTGTACGCATTCCCATGCTTGAGAAATCCAACGAGCAGCGTCGGACATGTCGATTAGCCTTGCCAATTCGTAAATATCTGCAGCTTCGTCGATCCTTGACGCTAATGCAGAAAGAAGACATTTTCGGTAGTGCAATTTAAAGGTATTCGTGGTACTTTGATCTAAAGGTTGTAGATTGTTGTTAGGAGATATGTACACTAATTTTAAATTTGTCAAATTAACGTCGTATAGATGGTATGGTGCATTGTCTACCAACATGGCTACAGTACGACTTTCATTTTTCATTTTGTCGTTAAATTTGTTTAAGAAATCGTTAAATATCTTCTGCGTCATTAATGCTTTTTCTTCAGTATACCACTGGACGCAGATATCTGTCCCTTTATCGCATTTGAGCTGCGAAGATTTATGAATTAGAAGTGGGACTTCTTTTTCTCCTAACGCATTAGCACATAACATAATAGTTATTAGATCTTCCTTTTCTCTAGGTGTCGAAGAAGATTGATTCTTAAGTTCTTCTTCAATTACACATTGACTTTCTTTGCCTGAAGGAGATTCTTCTGCAATAGCACGAAAAAACAAGCTAATTTCTTGAGCACCATAAATGTCTTTAGAACAATATTTTTTTAGAATATCTTTTACACTTGCTCTTTCACCGGACAACGGTCGAAATACGATATTGTTTCTAATACAGAAGCTTCGCAACCAACCATTACTCCCAGTAAAACTGTCTTTGCCTAATTTATTGGCGAACTGTTTAGCCTTATGTTGCAAAATCGGACCACTTGTAGGCAAACCTCTCGAATGTGCATCTTGAAACCAGGCCAAAGTTAGCTTGTTAACTTCCTCGTAAGGTTGAAACGGAGTTCGTTTTACATTTTTGTTAACGCTGGTTAACCATCTTGATTTAACGTCGTCTTTGTTTCGCAAAATCTTTTGAATCTGTGTCTTCCCGCACTTGTATTTTTCCGCTATTTTTCGCTGCGACAACCCTTTCTCACTATCTTCAATCACTCTGATGCGGAATTCTAAATTTAACGCGTTTTGTTTGTAATGACCTTTAGCCATTTTGAAACAAATATTAATATTACAAATTTTTGATTATAAAGTCGTTCACAGTGTATCAAACAGATGCTTCCGATTCTTTCACTTACAACATTTTACGCGCCGAGTGGTCGCTTTAACCGGTCTCGGTTGCGTTGTGGGGGACAAAGAAACATGTTCATTGATGTTAGGTTTGTTCGTTTTAATAGATCATACATGGCCTCGATTACATTTGTATAAAAATACACGAATACGCATGACAATCAAGTTCTCGCGCATGTCGTCTCGATTTACGTGTGCAAAAAGAACAGACTGAAAACGCGCGGTCGTTTACTGAAGTGGTCGTCCGATAAAGGTGTGGTCGCTTTCTTTATAGTTAGTAACAAAATAATTTGGCCACACTAAATAGGGAGTACAGGCATATATAAGGAAATTTAAAGCGTTAGAGCTTAAGTGAATGTAATTTGAGTAATATTAGTGATGAGGTTTATTGCTTTTATTTTGCCTGTAAAGCAGGCACCCGCAAGTACATGTACGCAAAGTAAATGACCAAACACATAGTGGCTATGTTCTCCTTAAATTGATTAAGCTGGTAATGACTTGTGATAAGTTGGAAGCCAAATTCATTACACAGAAGTATACCACATTGTTTATTTGAACTTGTCTAAAAGCAATGATTATAATACTAAATGTACAATTAGAGAAAAACAATTTATATGTGTTTTACACATTAAAACAAAATATAACATGGAACAATTACAAAACACAAAGCACTAGTGCTATGGAGGCAAATTGAAATGGGGAATTAACTCAATATTCTTTTGACGTAATACTTGCATAATACACGTGGACAGAGTTTGGATAAAAGCTTAATAATTTCCCACACATCGTCCGCGTCATCAGGGTCTAAAGAATCGTTAGATGGGGATGGTTTGGGATAATTCGCTATTACTTGGGAATAATTCGAATAATCGAATCCATTCAGTGAGTTTCCACTTATTTTACTGAAATGAGACGTATTTGAGTAGGACCTTGTTTCTGAACTTGAAAGCTCTTTGCTTTCCATGCAAGTTTTGTATTGTTGAATTAGGAGATGCACTTTCGACCATTTACTATCCACAAACGAATTTGTACTTCTGCAAGTTTCTGATGGAATTTCAGTGTATGATTTATTCGAATTATTGCTTAATTCAGATCTTGACGATGAATACAGGACGTTGTAGAAAAAATCGTCTAAACTGCGCCTTATCTTGGTTTCCTTTGAGGTATTTGTTGCTGTACTTGTATTCGACGAATTAATATTTTTTCCAGTATTGTAGTCAAAGGAATATATATTATCCGCTCTAATTACGTGATTATAATTGTAGTTTACTGAAGGCGTGCGTATTGGTAACACGTTAGAAGTTTTTGAAGCAAATGAACTATCGCTAAAGTATCCCGTGGACGACGTTTCACTTTTGGAACCAGATGGCACACCTTTCGTTATACTAAGTATATTTTCTTCACGAGGTCGGCTTACGCTCCCGATGATCTGCGTAGAACTTCCAAGCGAACTAATGGATATGTTTCTATTGCATATCTGGGATTTAATGTCGCTATAATAATTGACTAAGTCGGAACAATTGAATTTGACACAAAATTTTGTAAGTAGCTTTGTCAAAGACGTTATTGCAAATAACAAACATTCTCTCAAGTCTTCATCCAAATCTGGGTTTCGTTTGTTACTTACAGTCTTCCTTACGCTCCTAGCTGTAGTAGAATTTTCAATATTTTCAGCAAATCGTATTGAGTTGTTCCAAGTATGACTAGGATGATTGAAGGCCGGACACATATTCTCCGTTTGTATTTTGTCGGATAATCGATATGCTGAGCTTCTCTTACATCGACTTTGAAGGTTTTTCCTTTGCGATGCGTTTCTTACATTTCTTTTTCTCGAAAGTTTGTCAAAATCGTATAGACACAAGCAGCAATCTTTGGAAATTCTTGAATCTTCCCTTTGATGTTGAATGCCCAAATCGTCGTGTCCGGACGCATAAAGGAATGAGTTTAAACAATCCCTTGTGCTTTCCCTATTTTGGCCATAATTTGATTTTATTGTAAAGATGTTCTGATTTTTTATATCTTCAGCGGGAAAATCGCAATAACATTTTTCAAGCCAATATTTATCCATTAATTGATTGATATCTGATCCATTGCTGGAAGTAGAGGTTTTTATTTGTGTGGCGGCCGATTTCGTATTATCCATTTTATTTTTTATCTGGACCTTCAGTTTGTGTAACACTTTATTTGCATTCACGTATCGCTTCTCCGACGATGGACAAGATTTATATAAGCAGATACGTCCCGATATTCCCAATTTTCGGCTTAGCTTCGCTTCGGCTTTTGAACAACTGGCGTATAGTTTCTCGCCGAGTATTTTTTCAATAGTAGAAGTTGAGTTACTTGGGTATGTTGAATCGATTGAGTCAAACGTTACAGGCTCATGTTTTGCAGACGGTACATATTTCTTTAGTTGCTTTATAATCGATGGCTTCCTTTCATGAGGATCGGTTGTATTTGTTTCAGTAGACTCTGCAAATGATTCTTCATCAATTTGCGCAACACTGTGTTTTTTAAAACTAACTGAAAATTTTTTTAATTCGCAATAATCACTACGGGAAGCCCCTGCACCTTTTAATCCTTTTTGATCATGAGTGCTAGCGATCTTTATTGTTTTTTCTTGTACTTTGTGTTGTAGCTTTTTTATCACATCATCGAGAATATTTAAGATTTCTTTTTGAATATCTTCTTTACTAATTAAGAATTGTGGTGGTTCACCATGATTTTGCTTGGAGGCTATTTTAAGATTAGTTTCGCTAGTAATACTTGATGGATTTGACGCCAATTTTTCAGAATCTTCTTCATGTTTATAATAATTATTTCTACCCGGTGAATTTTCCTCTAACTCACTATGATGAGTTGATTTAGTTTCCTCGGGGGATACATAAGTAATGCTGCTGGCATACGATTTTGGCAATACACTGCTTGAACTTTCTATTTCGTTGCATATCCCATCAAAAGTCTTATTATCGCAACGGCATCCCTTATGCTTTTGAATCTTAGGTCGACGCTTACCTTTCTTCGGTAAATATTCTTGAGAAGTTTGAACCTCTCGCAATGATATCTTAGCCACTGGTATACCAAGTCTTATTACCCAATCAATAAATTCATTGTCGAGCTTCTCTAGTGACGGGCCTACGTTTGCCAATGCTGGTTCAATGTCGCCTTGCTCACTGCTGCTACTGCTCAATTGAATTTCGAATTTTCGATCCCTTTCTAACATTGTTAGTTTATTAAATAAAGTAGGAAGTAGGCATTTGTCCAAAGTCTCAGCTTCTTTCTTCATATCCGCTAGTAGAGATTCTCCTGATTTTTCTTTTTGAGTGTCAGGTATTGGTTCATGCTGTGCTATCCTTACCTTCTCCTGTAGGTAGATATGAAACATATAAATATATTAGCAACAATGAAACTGCGGAAGCTTAACAGACGCTTTGAAAAGAAAAAGGAAAATTACCGTGTGCGTTGGAATAGATTCCACATCTAGTTTCTCCAGGACCGGTACGGGCTCTTCTGTTTCGAGCAATGCCAGCTTCCGCCATTCGTGTACTGGTTTAAGCTCTAGATTTGATAACCGAGAGATATGTTGCCGAAGTCCTGATTTTAACCAAAGATGCCTGATTCGCTCGAGATACATATCGTCTACGACAATTTCCGTTGTTTTAAATTTGTAGACATCCGATTCTGTGCTATCGTCTGAATAGTCTTCACTTAATGACAGAGTGCTCATCACTTGCTCGGGCCCTTTTCTTATCTCTACAGTAGGATTAGTTTCGGCGGAAACTGACGTCTTTTTGGATGGCGGTACTTGCCTCTCACTTAAATCATTTGTTTCGTACAGTAGCTTTGTTGCACTGTTTGATCCAGTTGAAAGGTTACGACTCGAATTATGTGGAGAAGTCATTTGTGATGGAACTTCACTTGGAGAGTTTTCTCCTATAGAAAAAGCAGTTTGTGATGTGCTGTGCACGTTCAATACAATTTGCTTAACATCTTGAGGTAGTAAAATGGTGTGTTCCGATGAGGGCGTTTCAAACGTACTGTTTTCAATATCGCCACTCCCTAAGTCAGAGCATAAAGCCGGCTTAATCGCAGAACTGCTATTCTTGCATAGTTGATTCGAAAAACGGTGTTTCGTTTCTCTTTGGCTTAGGCTGCTCGATAAACTTGGAGTTATTAGGCAAATCGCAGGAATAGTTCCATCTGAGTGAGTTTTGAAAGGCAACCGGTTGCTTGATGTGTTGGAGGATGAAGAAAGTAAGTTGCATGATTTTCCTCGTCTAATACCTTTTAAATTATTTTGAACTGTGGGAAATCCTAAATTAAACGTCGCGTCACTTCGTTTAGAGAGAGTATTTGAATTTAGATTGTTTTCTGTTCGATTTATTTCTTGGACCATTGGCGTTGAAAAAATTCCGACGTCCTCTGCACAAGCCCCGTTTTCATCTAAAAATATGAATATCAGACACAAGCATTTAGCTAGGAACTAATAATGTGGAGCATTAAGAAGTACTGATTTTCAAACTCTAAACAATTTCTTTCGATTAAAAGTGAAGTTTAATAATTTTTAAAAATTCGACACGAATATACAGGCAGCGTTAAACAAGGGCGATAAAAAATTACTCTATAAACATTATCCTACAGATTGATAGTGCCGTAAAAACGATACGTACTCACTTTTCTATTGGCAGAGGATGGATGCGTTGTATCTCCTTTTTGTTTATAGGTGCTGCTCTCACATTCCATTGAGGTGCCGTGGGTACAAGGTGTTCTTTTTGGGCCAGGTCTCGTCTGTGTGCAAATATCTCGTTTGCTTGGATACTTCCGTTTGTGTTTTGGGAATGACGATAGCACCTCTTTATCTTTGACATGTTTAGCAACAAAAACTTGCACCCCAACGGTGCTCGTTTCTTGTGAAAACATATTACTCTTATCGATCTTTTCTGGCTCCGCAGAAATACTAACCAACTTCCTTTCTTTCCAATCGGTACACGTACCAGAGGATACGGAAGTCGAAATAAAAGATGACTTCAAAGGCATCGATTTTAGCTTTTTCGTACTTGTTCTAGCATTCGAAGAATTATTCGAGCAATCATTACATTGGATATGTGTATCTTGTACTTTTGACTTCGATTCATTATACTTTAAGCAAATCAATAAATTTTTCATGAACGAATTCAAAGACGATTTCGAAGCCGATTGAGATAGTTTTGTACGGATCAGAGGATGTTCAGCAGAAGCAGTTTTTTGAACAATTTGTGCGTAAAAAGATTCTTTGTGCAATTTGTCTGTTGAGGGGGTCCGGTTGTTTTCGTTTAATTGTTGCATAACTTCCCTTTCAGATTTAATAGGTGATGTATCACAGGAACCATTGGTGTTTTCTATTACCGGGTTTTCTTTAGCAAACGTTTCTGATTTTATATCTTCGACCAAATGAAATTTAACATTATCCTTGGGTTCATGGGTTCTTTTAGGTGTCGTTCGAATTTTTAACTTATGGAAAAGTGGAGCTATAGTTTGTGCTGCATGTCTTTCAACATATGCGCTATCAAAGTTTTCTCCTAGAGAGGATAATTCAATGTCAAGTGAACTAAGCGAGGAATCGTCTTTTAAATTCCAATCGTCGTATTTATGTTCCTTGAAATCTGATAAATATTTTGATCTTCCCTCGATATCGCGAGACGTGCTTGGCACTTCATCGAGCAGTTCATCCACTATTTTTTCTACTTCTCTCCGCAATAATTCATCCTGCTTTGAATTGCTTTCATCTAATCGTTTGATCCTCTGGTTGCTCTCAGACCTTTCCAAATACTCTGAACTAATCGTTTTAAATTTGGACGGATCTTTTGGAAGCAAAGACTCTATGATCTCTCTTATTTCGAACACGTTATTAGTTGCAACGTTCATAACGGATGCTCTGCTTTTCGAATCGCTTTGCTTTGTGTTATGTTTACTTTCCGACTCGTTTTTGCTGTTGTTTGTTGCGCTACTTCGTTTTTTCTTTTCTCGAATAATAATTTTCGGTACTCTTTTTTTCCTATTCGGAGGAATCGCTTTTTTATTAATGCTATATGTTAGTTTGCGACTTTCATTGTTATTGAATTGGAAACCAATGAACGTTGGATATCTCTGGTTGAGTATATCTAATAAATTTCGTTCGGCTGCATAATTGTTGTAGTTGTTAAAAGACGTCTCGAGTTCGCTTAATTCTCGCATAACTTCTTGGCAATCGATCGCTTTATTCATATTAGTTGTGTCGGTGGCGGATCCATTATTCTTTACAATATGCTCCGGAAAACAGCAGGTTTCTGATCCTTCCTTTTCGTTTGTGATATCTACTTTTGACGATGAAATATTTTTCAATTGTCCAAAATGACGAAAATTTGCATTATGATTTCTCATATTATTTTGCAAGAATTCGTACCATTCTTTGAACTTCGGACACATTTCAGAACATATACAGGTTTCGCTTGTACTCGTACAGCAATTCTTAGTCAGCAATGGACGCGTGGTATGAGGTCTTAAAACTGTTCTTCCTCTGTAATTGATTTTCGAATGATCATCGTCAAAACCAAGTTTGCTTTCTACTGTCGTATCGTCGGTACTAACAAAGTGCTTTATGCTATTAACATATAGTAATGTTGGTTCTTCTTCGGGTGGAGATGGAATCGATGCACTAGTTGCTTTGTTTACTCTCTCGGATATAAACATCGCTTTTTCTCTTTGTTGCTTAACTTTAGTCTTTTTCGGTGGCGTGATCTCAAAAAAATGAGCTACCTTCTGCGTAATGTTTTCCGCTAAGTAGTCAACGTAGTCGGACATGTACTCAGATTGAGTTGAATTGTCGCTGAAGCATTGAAGTCCTCTCGTAGATGTTCTCGCGTTCTTATTAATCTCTTCAAAATCTTTCTCGCAATATTGGGACGATTTATTGGAATCAGCGGGATGATCTTCTGCATAGTGAAGATTAATATGAATGGGATACGTCGAATACTCGGGTTTATGGGATAAAGAAAAGAAACTTGTCGTTAGAAATGCGCTAGCGCTAATGCATTGCCTAGCGGCTTCTAAACCCACATCCGAATTGGTATTATTTACGATGCTGTTCTTAGACAACCTCTTGGATTTCTTTCGACGGCAAGATATGGGATTAAACGTGCAAAGAGAACTTTCGCTTTTGTTCTTATCTAAGCGCTGATGGGTATCTTCCGAATATTGATAATAATTTTTTTCAAAGAAATTTGTTGTTATCTCCCTTAATAAAGGAGTAAGATCCTGTTGTTCTTTTTGAGATACAGTCAAATTACTGTGCCGTACTACAGTGACTGAATTTCCATTTCCACTTTCCGCATCAATAGCCTAAGGATCAACTTATATAATTAAAATAATATTGATGTAAAGTAATCTTACTTCTTCCTTTCTTCCAAAGCAACATGCAATGTTCTTCAGAAATGTTGTTAGTGCATCGGATTTGAGCGATACCGGATTTACTGGTTTCAAATTTACGCTATCTTTTCGCCTTAAAAGGTAACAATATTGTAATATAGGAATAAAGCAAGTAAGTGTTTCCGCTTAATAGTCGACTACCTTTTTTTGAAGTTATTTTGCGACGAACCGATATGCATTCTGGAATTACAATAGCTTGAGCATTACGTCTTCAAAATTTGGGTTAATTCCAAAGAAATTGATGGACAAAATTACCAAAATTTTCACATAGATGGGCTAAATCATTTTCAAATTTAACGTACAATATTTAATTTGGAGGTGTCACATTCTGTCAAATTTATCACATTTACTTGCCTACTATTTCTTTTTTTAATGGGGAAAGCACAAAATTCCGAGAAAGGAGTTGGCACCAAATATATAATTTTTTTTAATATCTCAAACCACACTGAAATAAAAGCCCGTCTACTTTTTGAAACTCGATAAGATAGTTCCTGTTTAGTAAAAATAGATGAAATGTTAAAAATTTTCGTAAGAGTAAAATACTATAAAAGCAGGTAACTTGGGACAGTGGATCTAACTTGGGTCAAAGTGTTGTATTTTCTTAATATTTTGTTTTATAAGTATCCGCAAGGGATAAAAATTAATTATTCCAGCTCAAATTATGCATTTCTTAATGTAGTCGTGTAAATTCGGTTGCCTACTTTTAGGCTAATTTTTCTGTAATATACGAAATATAAATTAATACCATTCTGTCCTATTCTCTCACTTGCTATATATTCAACATTCTGTATATTTAATTTGAATTCGATTTGGTACGTCGATATACAGATTGGTATTAATAAAGCTTTTAATGCTAACTTAGAGTTAATAAAAACAAAACTCTTCGTGGGAAGCAATTCAAACGGAACATTTTTTTGAGGTTTTAAAACATTTTATGCCTTGGAACGAAAAAGCCAAGTCGAAATTAAAGGAAAAAAGTAGCAGTCTTAGTGACAATTTCTAGCAGAGATAATGAGACACAATTTAGCAGATGGAAATCTCATGCATCAATGAAAGCTGCATACGGTGTTATTCAAGCAATTCACTAGAAACAGACAAGTAATGAGACAGAATGACTGTTCTTTGTTGGCCATCGTTGTTTGAAATTGGTTCCACGGATTTTCACAATTCACCGACGGAAGTCACTATTAGCTAGGATACTTGGCAGGTAAGAACACGTGTCCGTCGAAATAGGTGCCTGAAGGCATAAATAAGATCCAGGTATCAAAAAAAATTAAACGTTCCTGGTAAGATTCTGTGCTGTAGTGATTAGCACGCCTGTCCCTCAAACGGGAAATGTCAGGTTCGAGTCCTTACCAGGGTTGATATTTTTCAAAAACTTAATTACGTCGGAAAAAATGGAGGAAACACGGATTTATATATGTTACTTTTCTATGGACAGTTACTAAAGAATTAAACTTTTTAAAATGTTTTATTGTTATTGTCAATATATTGAATTCATCGATGTATTATTTTAGAGAGGAAAAATTCTGACAATGCTGCTTTTAATTTTTTCCAAACATCGGACTTTTATTCTTTCATTTTTGTACACACTTTAAAAAATAAATTGGACAAGTACTAAAAAAAAAACATATTAAATGCGTATGTTTAGAGATTAAAAAAAAAAGGCGCGCGCGGTATGAGTATGTGGATGGAGACATAGGTTTGTAAAATGAAAATGTAACTCGAAAATTAATTGCACTCTTTTATTACACACATAAAAGCGTTGTCATAATCATCAACTTTATGTTAAACCTTGAAGTTTTTGCATGGATTTTAATAACAGGTTGTGTTGGACATCTGGGCTTCACATCTATATCGTATTAAACTCATATTTTTAAGTATATGTATAATGTTAATTGCCATTAACATGAAATCTCGAATTAAAGTTTTCTGCCTGACAAACACAAATAGGTCCTGAAATCGGTAAGAACGTACTCCTTCTGTTCTTTCTTTGTAAAAACCATTTTGCCATATCGCTATCAAATTCCTTGAACCTTTTCCGATTCGCGATAGATTTTGTTCATCTTTTAAAAATACTTCTACTTTCTAGCTAAGGCTGCAACACCTTTTCCAGTTAGCAGTTTTATAAGTTTTAGTTTTGCTGTAATCGCACGCAAAATTCGTTTGAATTTTTCGATGAAATTGGACATGGATTAATGGGGCCCCCAATAATGGAGGTTTCACCTTAACAACGTAAAATTAATTCGGATGCTAGTAGCTTTTTTATCTGTAACCTATATTATGGAAAGTTATAAGGTTAATTTCATATTCAATATCAAGGTCTCGCAAGATTATTATGAAAATTACTAACGTATTTATCAATACATGGGAGTGGTCTCGCATATTATTGCGGAATACATGGACATTGTGGGAGCACCAAACGCTTGTCTGCAGTCTAGTTACTGAAACTTCTATGTGTAACTGTGTAGAAAAATGATTCTTGTCGCCGAAGTATGCGTAAGTTATAGCTTTAGTTTAATAACATTTTACATGGATGGTTTAATAACCTTTTTCCAACAAACGTAAGTCTGCTGTAAACTTAGGCCTCTCTCGAATCGAAAATTGCTTGGCCTGCCTCTGATTTGTGGTCTTGTGACTTCTTATCTCTCCATTGTTTAGTTAAAACTTTAATTACCGTGCACGCCATTCAGAGGACCTTGGGGTTTCGTCAGCAGTTGGCCAAACTGCGTGGGCTAGTTCCTCCTCAATCGGTGGTCCTCAGGGCCTAGTACCCAGATCTGAATCACCTTAATCTGATTACTCAATCTCTTTAGCGTGCTTATACAATCCCACGCCAGTTTCGAGTTTGTTTTTGTAAGGGTAATCTAAGTTTTTTATGAGCAATTCGTAAATCGTTAATTGTAACTTTTTTATTTTTCGTAAAATAAGAACTAAATATTTGCCCGAAACTAAAATATATCGCAAAAAATACAGGTTTAAATGGTTCAAGCAGAAAAAAATGCGCTTGTAAAAGGAGAGTCCGGAGTATTAAATAACTAAAAGCTATTACTTGAAATTTCTACGTTTACAAAATACAGATTATAACCAACAACAAGTAGATTTTCGCTTAAAACGATAACAAACATATTATTCTAACACGAATCTGTGTAAATTTTTAATTAAACAACTCTTATGGCCACCAGGTGGTATTGTATATGCTTTCAAAGAGTGTATATTTTGAGAAGGTCGTATACGATGAAGAAACGCACCTGAAACGTCGACTTCATGTATGTAGCAAGCGAGCACTTTTAAGGTCGGCGTTTCTTTCAGCGCGTAATAATTTTGTTCGTTGGAAATTACCCCTGAACATCTAATTAAAAATTAATTAAACGTAAAATAAACCCCATAAATTAGTTTCCTATATTTTGTTTTTTGTGAAAACAAAAACATTTCAGCTCCGCATCTTACTATAATAATACCAATAAATAATTCTGGTTACGATTGTTTATTATTTCAATTCGGTATACATAGGGCACGGTTGATTGATGATTAAGCACGTTCTGTTATGGTTTTTATTATTTTTTTGTGTTAATATGTACAATACGTTCACGTTAAAAGTCGTTGTTCTTATTGACGGCGAAACAATAAGGAATATATGCACACAATTGAGGTGCGGACGCATGCACCGTAGCTGCTTATGTGAGAATTTTCGTACGTTTTTTGCTTACCTTCGTTCTCCGTCTCGCATATTTCAATAACATTTCTGGGATTATTATCATAACGTTATACGTTTAGCATTAACATTGTACGACTATTTCTACATACTTTACGCGTTTGTAAATCTTCCATTCATTTTTCATCAGAATATTTCTTTAAATATTGCAATTGTTATTGCCTCGCATTTTGTTTTGAAGAAGTAGTAGTAATGGCGAAGAAGCATTCTGCATAAGATAATTTAAAATGCAGTTTATGAAAATATTTAGGTACTGATGTCGCCTTCTGGGATAATCCCTTCGGTAAATAAGATGAAAACTAACAAATTCTAGCAACCAGCTTTTTAAATACAAAATACCTGTTTCTTTGTTAGTTTACGAGTTATCGTTTGTTTTTATACCTTTCGAAAAAGATAAAGCTGCTTATTTGCAAGTGCTTATTTTACAGATGACACGACATTTTTGTCGAATATCTAGATTTTTCGAATCACGCCTCTGTATAATTTTATTGATTTTCTGAATTCTATCTTATGACGTTGTTAGAGGTATCGGCATGAGCCATCACTTAAGTAACGACTGGAAAGTAACCGTACTATTCGCAGTGGAGAATAACGTCGCCAGAATCGATAATATCATCGATATCACTAATTTTTTAATAGAGAAAGTGGCATTAAGCGATCTTTACAAGGAGAAAGATCTTTTATAGCCATAGTAGTAATCTCGTTAGTAATGCAAGTTGCTCTCCAATAAGAAATTCGCGAAATCTGTGTAATCCCTTATTTGAGAAGGTTTCTTTTTTCTTTTATATTTACATTCTCCCTTTCGAAGTGTTCCACATTGCAGCTCATTTAACGATTTTCCTTTTACATCACCGATTCGTGCATGGATTTAAGATGAAGCTATGAAGAACTATTTTTTAAATGGAACGCCTTTAAAATCTTGCAAGTTCCCTCTTTGATACACCGTAAAAGAAAATCCAAGCCTTGGATATTTAATTGCCATGAATTTTTGGAAATACCGTTGCCTATATCTGCGTAAGTTATACATGGGCGATAGAGGGAGATCTATTAGCACATAATGAATATGTGCTAAGTTCGAGACATGTGCATTTTTATGAATGTCTCGACACGACATTTCACATTATTTATTTGTTTTGGAAATACCAAAAATATAATATTTAAAGGCGCTAAAATTAGACGAAATATTATTGAAGTATAAATATAAAAATAAGAAATATGAAGCACATCCCTTCAGCTACTATTTTCTTTTATTATTTTTCAAATAATTCGTTTTTATAACCAAATTACATGGTAGGTACGTACTTCTTTTTCTTTCACTCATTCCTTTAAAATCAACATGCAGCAAAGAAAATATTTTAGGTAACAAGTAAGTAGACGAGAGATGACAAAGGAGATAGTTCGGAGTTTTCGTTTGTGCCGAAATCATTCGCGGTAGATCAGAATCATGAGCCGGTCCATAATCAACAATCCCAAATTGGTGTTAAAAAGGTAGATATAAAATTTTCCCGCGTCCAATTGCTAAATCATGGTTTCGATGAAATAGAAATTCTTTTCTTCGTCAAATGTGGACGTTTCTCTTTCACAGCATTGTTGAATCGACCCAATAAGGTGGCATAATACTCGCCATTAATTGTTTTGCCCCTTTCAAGATAATGAACATCATCAAAACACTGTAGCCATGATGTTGTTGGCCGATAAAGTGGCTTTGGCCGTTTTGATAGTTCTTTAGTCCTTGGTGTGCTGTAATGAATTCATGTTTCATCAACAGTTACAAATCGAAGCCAAAAATCATTCGGATTGCACTTTAACATTTCTTTGAAGTTAACACTTGTGTTTATGATCAGTTGTGAACAATCGTGGCACCCATCTTGCGGAAGGCTTCCTTACATTCAAATGAATTGTTAAAATGTTATGCACCCGGTTAACTAATGATCGCGCGAGAATATTTTAACTCAACTCGCAGAATTAAAATACTCTCGGAACCACGCTGATGACGCCGGGTAGGCAGAAACATGCCCGTGAGCAGAGTATTTTTTCTCGCCTTGCGTTGCGTTTGCCGTAAATGATTCCATCAATACTATGAGAAAGCTATTTTAGCATTTTGCATATTAACAAGCAGCAGCTAATTTTGCTAATTTAAGCGATTTCGTTAATTTGGATTATTTTGAATGCAATTGAGTTTTGCTTTAGTTTTTTGTTTTGATATTACGAGAAACGTGTTGTTACATACCATATTTTGTTTTCCAGAGTCGGTTGATTATTTGCATTATTTGCAACCCTTGAATATCGTTTACCTAATTGCAGGCAATATTTTTCTTTTAATTTTCGTTGCTAAATTAATAAAACGTTGATCTTTTAATATCATTTTTATTGCACAGTAACCATGAAGGTATTTGTAGGGAATAACAGTTATTTCTGCAATATTTACAACTGTATTTAAATGAAAATGTAAAGGCATATCACCGCTTCGGTACATAGTCGCGATTGCATTTAATCCATATACGTATAGCCATTCCATAAGAAAAACTGCAACAAGAAAACACAGAATTGTACACCAAAATAAAGGCGCAGCGTGTTGACAATATCGATCACCAACCAGCTGAATAAGAGACGGGAGAAGGTAGTTTTTATGAAGGTGGTCATCCCCTCCATTCATACACCTGCTTACAGTAGTAGGACAGATTTGTGGGGTCGAATGTATCCACAACGTAAACTAAACAGTCAGTCTGTTGACATCGTATGAATGATTATATACAAGAAATACGAGTTTCACATTGGTAAATGTAATGCAATCTCGACAAATGTCAGTCTAAGCGGTCGTCGTTTGAACAAGAGTGTCTCTCTATCTTGTGTATTCCGTATTAATATAGATAAAGAGGCCTAGTAGTTTATCGCGAAGCAGCAAGAAAGGGATCAGTAGTGAAAGGTTACTTCGTAGTTTAAAGAAAGAATAATAATGTAATATGATAATTGTTAATGTATTTTCGTAATATTACTTGCATGCTGGAAATGCGTACACGTAGAATGTCTATGGAGTGCAAATGTGCCGAGTTTAACGTTTTCTTGTACTGCAACGGGACTTATAAATATTTACAAGTTTAAAAGGACACATGCATTAACGTGGGGTCACGAAAAAAAATATAAATAAACTTTTTTCTGGTGCAATTGTTAAGAATATGTGCTCGGGAATTAAGGGAGCCGCCAGCAATAAGCTTCAGGAATAAACTGTGAGTATTATGCAATTTAAAAGACCAATTCAGGGTCAGTAGTACAAGCGATTTTAGGACACTGTTTATGTTGTGTGTGTATCAAATCAAAGCATATAAAATTCGAACCAATTAGTACGTATATTTTAAAAGATAATCATAATTAAACAGCTTGAAAAACTTTAAACAGTTATGTTTATCTATGTTATAGACACGTTAAGTACTATTACTAATTTGTATATATTTGATATAAACATTTCGGGAGGTTGGAGACTTGAACGCTAGGAAAATAAGGTGCTAAAAATATACGCTGGCTATAAGATACCCTTACATTGTACATTAGCACGATTTACTTCATTAGCAATAACTTTTCTTTCGAAATCTATCTCTTTTAAGGTGAAAAATATTATCTCTAATATATTCAATAGCTGCAAAGCAGCTGATCTTCAACAGGCTAACAATAAGTATAAAAAGCATTGTGATCAATTAACACAACAGTAAATTACAGCTAAGTTAAAATTTGATAATCTCTTTTTCATCCCAATTAAACAAACGTCTCTCTACTTCGGTTTTGTACAGAGTAAAACAAAAACATTAGTAATGAAGACATTGCCTTTACAAGTTAATTGAGCAACGGTAAAGGCATCTATCATCATTTATGTTTGTTGCCTGCAATTTTATGATATATCTACACAAACATCAACAATTATGTATATTGTATGATATTATCTCTTCTATTAATGGTAATTAAGCAATTACCAACAAAATACAACCAAGAGATATTATTAATAACATTTGATATACTGGTTATACCATTTCTTGTTAAAAACATTCCGTTATCCAAAGGAGAAAATAATCTTATCATTATTATTATCATTTTGGCTAGACCATGATCCATCGATTTCCTTCCGTGAGAGAAACTTATTTGGTGTATCAATACACTGATAACGAGAAGGTAGGATTTGTGGTTTTGCGTAGAGTACACTTCGATGTGTTAACATAAGCAACTAACGAGCATTATTTTGTTTCCTATTAATAAGATTCGCAATAAAAATAATTTTAAAATATTTCCAATTTGAATTATGTCACAAAAATTAGGCGGAAAGGTTTGTGCCGATTCTTTAAACGTGTACTGTTTTCTACTTCAAAACACTTGAACCTACTTACAAGCTTTCGACCCTAGCTGCCCACTTACGAGGCACTTCGTAGAAATGTGTTGTTTTATCAATATAACGTACACTCAAACTGAAGCACTTCTTCAATTCAGGCAGTATTTTTTTTTTGCATATTTTAAGAAAAACACAATATTGTTTAATTAGATGCGAAACTAAATAACTCCGTATCCTTTCTTGGAGTGAGTTTCTGACGCTGTCCTAATTGTTGGACTAGATATCCTGCTTTGATTGATTCTAGATTTAGTTGATGGAATGAGCAGAAATAAAAAAAAAACAGGTTTCAACAGGTTTTGTTGCTTTTTGAGTTTCTTCTGGAAGAAACTGGTGGTTTCTATTTCTATTCTTTCTTTCACAAATAAGTCTTTTGTTGGTTGCAAGTAATTCTAACAGATTGCCCCTTTCCAACTACTTTATGTAAGTCCTTTTGGGTTATTGCTGCAGATGTATCTAAATAACAAGTCTGATGACAATCGAGAACTTAAATAATCCATAATCCTTATTATCGCTTTTGTATATTTAGTGCCATTACCTGAAAACGGAATGTAAATTGCTTGCGTCTGCTTTGAAGACTTTCATATTGAAATTTTGAATAAATATATTCAAATCCAGTCTTAAGAGAGTAAACTTTGAACGCTAATAATCGTAATCGCCATGAGCGCTCTGTTAGTATCCTTGGAGGGTTCACGTGGACTCGAACCTTTCTATCCGTACTATCCCATAAGTGCTTAATAGGATTTAGGACTGGACTTTGAGGTGGCCACTTTAAAATATTGATATTCGCAGCGATAAGTTCGCCTGTTATGTGCGAACGAGCATTAGCGTGCTTTAAAATCAACTCTGGTCCATCAATAACTGCAAAAAGTTCCACAATAGGAATGGCAACCTTACACCTGCTCATACCATAACAGACGCTCTACTAAATCGGTCGATTCCTTTCCCGTCGATCATTGGTGAAGAAGCAAAAGTTTGACTCGTCCACTAACCACGTGTTAATCTTTTGAGTTGCTTAGTCAATGCCCCAGTTAATATGTCGAGCAAATTCAAGTCTGTGAGTTGCAATCAAAGTTGGATCCATTGCAAGTGTATTGAGCTCAAACCTGTACTTTTTAATTTGTTTCATGCCGTATCCCGGGCCCATGACATTACTATCAGCAAGCTGAAGCTCTTGTTTTAATTCCCTTGCAGTCCATGTCCTGTTCATGACACTTTCCCTTGTGTGTCTTTCCTTGGCTTTGAAGGATCTAGATGATATTTCGCTTGAACATGTAGAATATGTGAAGAAATAACGTTTATTATCTTGTTCACTACATGAATTGCTCTGTAAAATAAATTCTAAACCTTTACATGATCTCTGTTTACCTCTATATGCGTAAAGGCTCATTCACTGAGGGTAGTGCGAAATTAATACAATATTCACATTAATTTAAGGACATCAATGATTCCCGTACCATGACGTAAACTAAAAATATTTTTTAGCAGTTTCTGCAGTAAAAAGTATTGGCGAAGCGCCGTGGTAGTGCCAAAGTCAACGATCCTGCTAGCTGCGTATAAACTTTTACAATAATTCTTAATTCTTATTGTATTATTTTCACACTACCCTATGCAAACGCCATAATTTCCGTAAAGGTACACATGGCAAGTCTTCCTATTTCGTTTAACGTAAGAACCAATGTTAAATATTTTGATGCACGATTTTATTTTTTTTCCATATCTTATCACATGTACCGTACATAAAGTGCGTGCATACAGTGGCGTCTGTTTAAATAGCACATGCTTTTGATTAAATAAAATTTGGTAAATAACTTTTTTTCTATTGTTCACCACACTGTTGACGTAACATACATTTAGGATCTACATATTATATTACATGTACAACATATGAACGTAATCGTGTACGATAAAGGAAAAAATTGTGGATGTGTTTAATTCTATAAATACTACGAAATAATTTATGCACCTCTAAGCATCATATGACATTCTTAAAGTAGTACTGGTCGTTTATTATTAGAAATAGTTTATTTTCTTAATTTTTAACTGCGAAATATCGTGTAATCTTAGAATAAATATCGATCTGTTATTTTCCCATGAAGTACATGCTCAATAATACTTTACATTTGATAATTAGTGCATTTTTTTAGTAAATTCTGTTGGATATGCAGATTTTCACACAAAGCGCCATCTATCGCCAAGTACGAGTACTCCTCATAAAACCCTCGTACATCTAACATTCTACATCTTGTTTTTTTAGTTGGACTTTTCAGGCTTATTAACTGTAGCTTTATTGTAAATTTTTTCTTGTAAAGGTAATTTTATCCATTATACAATATGTACACTATGTTAATAATTAAATGCGAATTGACAGGCTGCGAACGTGCAAAATATATTGCCTATCGTATTTAAGGTACGAAGTTGTATTTCTTCCATTTATTAAAATAAAGCTTTAAACATACTGTAGATGCATATTTTATTACGCGATGATGGCGGATTATTTTTTACTTAACTTAAAAATTAATATTTACTGTCGTTCACTTAACACTAACGAAATTGCACCCAGAAAATTGATTTTGTATTAAGCAACAACTAAAAGAATCTGCGCTTCAGTTTTTTTTTGTTGATTTGCCGTTTTCTACAATCATAAATAGGTACCATCAAAATTATTTTAATTTATTAAATCTGTATTACAGTCGGGCATTGTATTAGATTAATACGAAAACCTTAACGCTTTTAATTTTCTCACTGGAGAGGAACCACTTTGTGTGAGATAAATTTATAATACGAACGTTCCACACTTACGTAGTTACAATATTTGTTTATCTATTCTAGATTCATGTGTCAACGGAAGATAAGTTAAATAAAAATAATGAAGAGCGCAATTATACATTGTGCAAACTACAATCGCTTCGAATATTGTAACGACAAGGAGTTATCGAAAAACTTTAGAACATCGGGTGGTCGTTTATACGATCAAACAATTAAACAACTTAAAAGATTTCAAACATCGCTTCGTCTCTAGATACATACATATTTGTAGAAGTTTACATTAAGATAAAGTGGGAAATTATAGAATATTGGATAATGAGAATAACAAGAGGATTACAAAGAAATGTCAGTACTATAGAAGTCTTTAAATATTTACGTTTTGCTAATATTTTGAAAAATTCTCGGAAACGCGTCGGATGCCCTGTACATTCCTCTAAGCCACCAAGTTAATCGACAGGTTTTCAATTCGAGATTTCCAGAATAGCAAATAATTCCTCTTAAAGTATATTTATGCTACGCTGTAGTAGATGAGCTTTTTTGGACGAAAATATTTTCATGCACTTCAATTAAATCGGCTACATACTCCCGATAGTATCGTTCCAGAATTTTCAGGAATAAGTGGCAAGTTTCCTGTTAAATCAACGATCAATTTCCGATGTGACACAGGCTAATTTATTTTCCATCCGTACCATGGTAATCTTACTTATTGTTTGCGGTAGAGGGTGTAAGTCTCGAACTTACGATTCTTGCTAAAGTCATGGTCAACTGGTAGAACTAATTCTCGAACTTAATTTGGCTGAACGCAGAACTATAACTAGACATTCTAAATTTTATGATCCGTGAACGTCAATATTTCCATTGCGTTTGCGAATAGTCCCGATTTAGTTGTGAATCCTTACCGCGAACAAAGCTAGGCTTAGAGGCGTAGATAACGTATCCACAGACCCCCCAAGGCGGGAGGATCCCGAAGATTTGGGGGCCCTCGTAATTTAGGAAGGATCAAGCAAAATTTCATGTAATTTAGAAGGGTCTCCGAAAAGTTTCGCCAGGGAGCCTAAATTTTTTATCTACGCCACTGCATAAGTTGGATTTTCCTCTTCTTATATCTAATAATGCTTAAACTGGTTTATAATATAAAAAATAAGTACTCGTTGAAATGACAAACGAGCATGTATGTAATAGTACACACGTCCTATCAGTATTTCAAATCAAATTGTTTATTTTATATTGGCGCCACCTAACTTTCCTTGTTTCTAATCATATCAATCTCCTTTACTATTCGATGCGAAGAATAAGTGATTGACCCACTTAAATTTTTTGTTGCAATTGCCTTTCTTAAAATTATCTACCTGGCGTAAATTAGCAACTTCTAGATTCGTTCATTAACGATGTGTAATTTTAGGATATCTTACGACAATAGCGATGTTTAATTAAGAAAGCCTAAAAATATTTACCCGAATCCGGCGTTTTGTAAATATTTGATAACATTTTCATTTGAACGGAACCGAAGTCCACACTAATTATTTCAATAGAGCCTTGGTTGCAAGTAGTAACCACTGGAACTGTACCGAATCACTTTCACTGAAAATATTTATCGTCTCTTATTATTCATTATTATCTAAGCGAATATTTAAACAATGCAATTGCTTAATTTTACGGAGTAAACGAAAATGGATTTATTATGGCGGATTTTATTTCCGTATCTAATATTTAAACGGTTTAGAAAGATATCGGATGGAATATATTTCTGAGAGTTGATTATAAAATATTTTTTTCTTATTCGTATTCTATGCAATCACCAAATAAGGAAATAATCATCGCACCTTTTTATTAGGGAACATTTTCAAAATAAATACATAATGGTAGCAACGCGTAATACACGTTTAGTTTCCTTTGTTGTACGTGTTCATTTCATTACAGCATAATTTTATTTGCCAGCGATTTTTTTTTTTTGCAGTAGCCTTCCACACAATTGACGCGGAAAAGAAGTTGCTGATGTAAGCCTTGAATCTACCTTGTATTTAAAATCGATTTTAATGCTAAAAGGCATGTCGAATAACAACGGGTGTGCAGCTCGGTTGTTATATGCTCATTAAAGCGGCGAAAAATATCTTACAATTACTGAAAATGAGGTATTTGAATTTTATGATACCGTTATTGGTGCTAGTTGTACGAATTGTTGCAGTGATTGGCTGAACGCTTAAAAAATTGCAATGAAGGAATTATTACTTTGATTTTCTTCGTCATATTGTACCGAGGGCGTTAAAATTATTTCATGGTATTTATTAGTGTTCTTATTAAAAGCAAATGATTATTTCTGATTACGTTATACAGCTTAAATATCAAACGTACGTTCCTTTCCTTTGGCCATTAAATTGCTTTCCCTAACATGAACGAACATGCCAGTATTGTACCTTGCCTATTGTTTACTGTTGTTACAACAATGAGTCATCCCAAATCTTAATTAACTAAATACAATTTAAGGAAGATTAATGGTTCTTTTATTGCCAGATATTTGCTCGGGAATGAGAGACCAATTACGTTACCGAATTAACCCAAATAATGCAAAGTATTGTCCTTACTTCTAAGTAATAATATTATTAACAATAAATATCGGTCGAAGTGAACACTTGAACATCCATACCGTGGAAAATTATGTTGAAATAATAAGGTTTGCGCTGTACTACTTGAATCATCAGAAACCTTTATTAGTGATCGAATCTTACCTTCGCAATGGGCGCAAGATTGATGGATGGGGTTACATGCCCTCTTGAAGAGTTTCGGGTGGAATATCGAAATCAATTGGTAGACCACGTTTTTCATTATAAAAGCGGCTGACGACTACACTAAGATTTTTTGAGAATTGGGGAAAGTAAGATGGATAGAAAGATTCGGCGTCTACTTTGTGCAAGTTTTATCGAAAGATTTTAATTAAAAACTTACTTCCATATCATCTTATCTATTTCAAGAAATTCAGGATGTTTACAATATTTATTAAGCTCTCGTTTTTAATTTATTTTGAGCACGTAACCTAATTGTAATAAGAAATGTTATCAGATTTAAAATAACATTTTCTAAAAGGGAGGTTAAAGTGGCATCCCTTCTACACATCGCAGAATACTTTAATATAGCAGCCAAAAAGAGAGAATCCTTGTCGTAAGGTAAATTTGTCCCTAGAAACCCTTCATCAAGATCCGCATAATTGTTTACCAGTGAAGCGAATGAAACAGAAAAAATCATTAAATTTGTTAGCTACTTCGTTGTCACCCAATTCAACACCATCCGTTATTAAAGCAATATGTACAGTGGCGGCCATATAAATAGCACAGGTAAACTGATATGGATGAATTGATAAATTTGTAAATGTTAACAAGTGATTTATTTAACTTAGCTTAACAAAAATGTAGCAGATGGCATGCAGTTTATAATAAACGCACAATATTTTATAAACAAATTAAAAAAATAAATATATTATTTTTTAAATGGGCATGGAAATAGCACACTTAATAACAATAACGAAACACTGTATTATTTCTTTTTTTAAATTCTTTTTTGCTTTTACATTTAATATTTTGTTGGAAACCCTTTACAAGCCAATATTGCTGCACATCTTCTCGGCACACTTTCAACTAATTTTTGCCATCTCTCTACAGGAATGTTATGCCAGGCTTCTTCAATAGTATTCCATAATTCGTCTAATGTCGCTGAAGATTTAGACTTTATAACAACCTCAAAATCCCCCCATAGATTTTCTATGGGATTTAAATCAGGGCTTTGTGCAGGACATTCTAACACTCGAATCTGTTTCTCCTCTAGTTTTACGGTCCTCGCCGTATGTTTGGGATCATTGTCGTGCATTAAACCCCAGGTTACTGGAAGAAATTCATCAGCATATGGTTCCATCACGTTTTCTAAAATGTTGCGATAAACATACTGATCCATTTTTTCCGCAATTCTGAATATAGGCCCTGCACCACGCCATGACATAGAAGCCCGTACCATTACGCTTCCTCCACCGTGTTTCAATGTTTTTATAGTGTACCTAGGATTGAATCTCTGATTGATGGGGCGTCGCACATACATTCTTCCGTCAGACCCAAGTCGGTTGTATTTGCTCTCATCTGTCCAAAGTGCAGATTTCCAGAAAGAAAGCGGCTTTTCTTTGTGCATTTTCACAAACAGTAATCTTCTTTTACGGTTTTTATTTAACACGAGCGGCTTTCGTACTGCAATACACCCATGTAAGTTAAATTCCTTCAGCCGACGTCGTATTGTTCTTCTCGAAATATCAATATCAAATTGTTTATTAAATTCGGTTTTTATTTGTGTAGCTGTGCGAAAAGGATCTTCTTGACTTAATCGACGAATAAGGTTGTCTTCTCGTAAGGTTGTTTTACGAGGCCTAATCTTCCGTTTCCTGTTTTCTAAAGTTTTTTCCGTCTGAATATGCTTTATCGCATTTTGTATTAATTTACGTGAACAATTTAATGTTCGTGATATTTCCGAAATTGATATGCCCTTCTCTTTCATGGTGCAAATTAACTCTCTTTTTTCTGGTGTGCAATGTTTTCCTCGTCCCATTATACTAACACCTAAATTTTTGTTATTATAAAACGTTAATTTTAAAGTGATAAGTACACCACTTTTTTGGTACAAAATAACTCGAACCGTAACACTATAATAAGATTCCGAACCGATAACTGTGCTATTTATGTGCCTGCTAGAAAAGTGAAACTAATTTTTTTTTTCATTGAATGCCGAATTATTGTTCTGGAATACGTAGCTAGGGGAAGTACAGACAACCTTCTCGGGGACTCTCACGCTAGTTTAATAAAAATTTAAATGGGAACAGCTTTAGCGGTTAATTCAAGTGAAATTTGATGCCTGTGGCCGCCACTGTATGTTATTCGGTGCTCTCATTCCTGTGAGATCATCAATTATATTCTATTGTAAAGCTGGCAACTTTTAACGTTATCTTCGTAAGGTTCATACTTCGAAACCAGCTACGATTGCTCTAGGTGTATTTTAACACATATTTAACTATATTTATTGTCCTATTGAATATATATTTTTCTTCGTGTATCATCGTTTTTTTTTTTTTGTTAAGACCAGTACGTTTAACAAAACCAATAATCATGTTATTTAATTATAAAAATTTGTTTATGAATAGTAGGTATAAAAAAGGTCGATCAAAGACTTGAACCGTTTGTACGCCATGCAATTCCAGATTATTTTAATACCACGCCAACTCGAATCACTATTGAAATGTAATCGTATACAACTGGAAAAAAACCGCATTCCATACGTAAACTTCAACTAACCACTTGTACTATAAAATAAGAACGATGATAACATTTTGCAATAACAAGGGCAGATAGGTTCGAATACACGATCATCATTTTTCGCTTCACTAGGTTACAAATGCCAAGGTTGCCAAAGCAATCTCACGTAGCAATATTATTCCGAGGCATATTAACAAAATTCACTTTCAGTATACAAAAAAATGCAGAAGCGTGCCTCTCTGTAACAACAATGCCGACGTATAAATACAACTGATATAACCACAGCACGAAATTGCTTGCATGCCTCAGTTTCTCATTCATACATTTGTTTTAGATTGTCTGCGTGAAAGTATGTATATTGGAATATTTTAAAAATATACACCAGCAAAATAAACTGGAACGTCCGACCAGTAGGCAAGCGACCTTAGGTTTTTATCGAAGCAAATAATAATAAACACGTAAGTGCGTTGATCCTTTCAGAAGTCATAAACAATTTTGTTGTTGATAGATGATCTGACTGCAATTATTCCGAATGTTCGCTTACATACGTGTTAAGATTTAGGGATTTTAAGATGCGTTGAGAATGCAACTTGTGGTGGTACTCCCTCATTTCATTGTGAACAGCTTAGTCGCTTTCCCAAGCGACTAAGCTGTTAACTAAGCTCATTTGGGGATTTTTATATCAATACACAGAGTGTGTGAGTGAGTCACAGATTTCAAAGCCCACTTATTCTCCAGCTAGAAGATAAGCTTAAAATTTAGCATATATCGAAGTCTGGGAAAATACAACCGAGTTAATTATTATGCCCAAAAATAGTACAATGTTGCACAAAGCTCGCAGATATTATCCCGAACATTAAGACATGTTCTTATAAAAGATGTAAAACAGTTAAATATTTTCTTAAAAATCAGGTGTCCATTTTATTTTATTTATCTACTATACGTGCAGTTCGATATTAAAAGTGCACGTGGCGCAATATTGGTGTCACGCCATATTATGTATGGTTAGCCAGGTTCATGCGAGTTCAATGTTGCCAGGTCCCATGATTTTCCGAAACATCTTCTAATTTCCCAAATTTCTCCTGATCTATTGATTTTCAACCTAAAACTCCTGATTTTCTTTATTGTTAAAAAGAAAATATGCACATACTATGAGTGTACGAATGTATCCTTTTAACCCCTTCAATCTAGCCGGGTTCTTGGCTAACTAATTGTAAATATTGCCATCAATGTGACGCCTCTCGTGTTTATTTGATATTCGCGTAAATCCCCATGACAATAAGCGACCCTAATATTTTATTATTTGTGTAATTTCCCCAGTATTTGTCTCTCTACAACATTATCAGTTGACTTAGTTGACTTCCTCAAGAGAAATATCGTAGGCGCGACTTGAATTGTATCGATTCAAATTTCATTGCCGACGTGACATTCATCAATCCGAAACAAGGATTGCTGAAACATTGTTGATAATTGACCTAGTTTATGTTTAATAAATCGGATGAAGTGAGAGGATCGTAACATTTCGAAATCGTCGACAATTAAGAAATTTTGAGATAAAAAAAAAACATTGCAACGCTTGTTTTGTGTTATTCGTTATAATTATTAAGGTTATTGCATAGATGAAAACGGTAATTTTAATTTTCATGTAACTGTACGGTTATAGGTAAACATCTTGTAGTTGTCGTAAATAATGAAGGTTATATTGTAGTAACATACCTTAAAAGTACTTTTAATCTGCATTTTCTATAGGTAGAGAGGAAATTGTATGCAAAGTATCTGTTCAGTGTACAGAATAGCAAGAGGTGCGTTATTTGCAGAAAAAAAAGACTTAAAATCGGCACGGTTTTCACCCGAAAAGATATATTCTTAGTTAAAGAAAATCAATATACTCAATTGAAGTAGTCAATCCGAACTTAGGTATTATTATTTTGAAATTGTTTTATGTATTCAGATTAAATCTGTTTCATTTACGATTAGCTTATACCTAAACATATCTTTAAACGGAAAGAACATTATTTGATTTATTATACTAAGTGTTTTTTTACCAAATTGGTATATCGATGTAGTTAAAAACAAAGTATAAAACTGTGCAGCAGATTGTTTACACTGAGCGTTGAAAAAAGGTCGTGCTTCCGTCGGCGATTAATTTTGTGAAAGTGGACCAAAATCTGTTGTTGCCAAAAACATCGATAATGCTCTCTGTATTATCCCCAATGGAACTCTTATTTCTATTCAAGCAGCTTAGTGTCCTCTGTAAAAGCCATTATCTTGCTCATATGTCCAGATTACACGCAAACTCGTTCCCTCTTGTAATTTGCTTCTTCTACACCAAGGTTCGCTTGCTCGACCTATGTTACGTAGATGGTATTTAAAGAGGCAGTGGCCAGTCACCAACCTGATCATGGTCCTGATCTCTTTTTGCTGCGTCTAATCAAGTTAAAACAAAAGTTAGCATTTCCAATTGCTGTTAGTTCTTTAGTTGGGTGCTTTTCCAGGCTTAAGGCTATTCTTGCCTAGGCCTCAGTCCACAAGTACCGGCTCTCGTGTTTACAATATAGTCATATTGCGATCTATTTGTAAACCAATCATCAGGAGCACTGAAATTACTCCGTGCCTGCTTCCTACAAGCAAACTCGTTCCCTTTTGTAATTTGCTTCTTCTACATCAAGGTTCGCTTGCTCGACCTATGTTACGTAGATGGTATTTAAAGAGGCAATGGCCAGTCACCAACCCGATCATGGTCCTGATCTCTTTTTGCTGCGTCTAATCAAGTTAAAATAAAAGATAGCATCTCCAATTGCTGTTAGTTCTTTAGTTGGGTGCTTTTCCAGCCTTAAGGCTATTCTTGCCTAGGGCTCAGTCCACAAATACCGGCTCTCGTGTTTACAATACAGTCATATTGCGGTCTATTTGTAAACCAATCATCAGGAACAGTGAAATTGCTCCGTGCCTGCTTCCTATTCGTTACTGAAACTTTCATTTTTTATTGAAAAAAATAATTTCAGGTGTCATATTGTCCGCGGAGGTTTGTAAGATGACCGTCCTCATAATATTAGTATGTTCTGCAATTCCCACATTGGATTGCCGCAACCTATTGGCTTTCATTCTAAGTGCCTGCATTATTTACTTATTTTAAAGTTACAATCTAATTTCTAGCAAACGATTCTTATTCTAAAAGCACAATTGCATCTTCTATGTTGTTCTTTGCGTAACAAATTTTGGTAAAAGAATGAATCCTTAGCCAAATTATTTTTGATGGTCTCATCATAATCTCAGTGAGAGGTTTCGCAATGTTTGCTTTTAATTTGTAATATACTTGCGATAATCGTGTATGTATTTGGTTTGAGAAGAATTTAAGGTTATTCAAATTCTAAGTACATGATGTATCTTATACTTTTGCTCATATGACAACTTGAAATGATACTAACAGTCTTGATCGATTAATCGAAGTAATTATTTTGCGTGCGTGTAAGTGAAACTTCTTTATTATTTCCATCAGACTTATTAAGATTTTATTTTATCCAGGTATATGTTCTTACATATAGTTTCGATTCACTTTGTAGGTACGCTATATCTCACCAACTATAGAGAAACAATTTATTTATCTTTTTAAGTGGCCGTTCAAACTTTTGCTTCTGCTTTCTGCCTGCTCAAAATTCCTGGATTATGTTGTTTACGGGTACGAAATGACGTAGTTATTTTTGTACCTTTTAATCGACGAAACCTTGCTATTAACGGTGAAGAAGCATTGTATAGCTTTCAGGTGTAAGAGATTTTGCAGTTAAAACAAGGATGAAAAGTACAAAGATCCGAGCAATATTTGCTTGAGTTGCCCTACTCAGAACAATTCTTAATATAATTTTATTTAAATGGCAAATTTAATAGGATAATTACACTTATTATAATTTTATTGCGGGCACATTGAAGAACTCGCGAATTTGAAAATGAGAGTTTGGCTAAGTATCGTAACGAACCTTCGAACGAATGAAAATCAACCAGTACTGTGGATGTAAAATTCGCGCGAAAAGCGAAACGTTAAAAAGAAAATAGAAACGAATTTAAATTCAGAGAGAATTGCCAAGATAATATCGATTTCCATCTATAGCCACATGCGATGTAAATGAATACGTGCGGCAAACACTAAATAATTTAATAACGGTAATTTGTACTAATTCGTATATCGCCTTTTACATGCATACTGTATCAGCGTTATACCGTGACAGGTATAGACAGAAAGTTGCTGCTTTGTAATTAATATCATGGATAAATATGCGTAAGTGTTCATAATTAACGTGCTTATTACATTTAGGTACTTGAGATGGAACTGTTTAATTGTTTTGCAGCTATCCGAGCAGTTCATATTTCTCTTTTTTTTTTCATTTTAGTTAGATACATAAATCTTTATGTTTCTACGTCGTGTCTCGTTGAACACTTTTTAATTCAAATTACGTTAATCTATAATTAATTATATATAGGTTTTGCGCTGGTTTAATTCGTGATAAACTAATTAAAATTAAAATTCCATTTTGAGTGATTGCCAGCACCATATATTAATCACGAATTAACTTAATATATGATTAAAATTGTTTAATCGTGACTCGTGACGCCACAAAATTAAGTTAATCAAAGATTAACGTGTTAATCCGTTATTAAAGTTTAAATTTATTTGTTGTGAACTGGAACTCGCGGTTCTGTTTTGTTTTATTAACATCGGGAAATAAATTCTTTTTTTTTTCTTACGATAAAATCAATATTCCTCGGTAAGTCCCTGGAAATCGTTATGTTCCTACGTATACACTTTGTGAATTCCTCAAATTAAAAACAGGTTAACAATACTTTAATGTCAATTACCGGTTTCCAGAAAACACATTATTCACTTTATCTTAATGGTGTTTTGCGTTACATTTACAATACGTATTTTTACAGATACGCCCGTATCTGAACTCTTGTACTATTAGCTTATCAAACCATATAGTTACGGCACCTAGATGTTTTCCTCTCCTTATAATCTTAATGAAATTGTTTTGGTAACTAACCATAAACCAGTGGTTGGCAAGATGTTAATATGGATAAATGTCAACTCATAACAATGGCTTAAATAAGACATGCAGCGACGGGATTAAGAATGCGTCGTTTGCAGTTGCCTAACACGATACCCAGCGTACGTTTTTCAAACTAGTTCCTTCAAAAAATATTGTATTGTAACACCTTCAAATAAGCCCAGATGTAATTTAGGTAAATTATTGTTACTATTGCTTGTTATTCAACATTTGTTGGGCTTAATTGCCTTTACTTCATCGATTCAACCGAATCCACGGTAAGTAATGAAGTTATTTATTTTGCTTGCATGATTTTATACGGATTTATAAATTGAAAAGGTAAATACTTCGTGAAGTAGAATATTAATGACAAATCGAAACATGTAACGGAACTGAAATCACACCGTTATAATTTAATTTACAATTAGTCAAATCTAATTTTTTGTAAAAGTGGAAGAAGAATTACTATATGCATTAATAGTCTCTTGTTAGGTATCTTTCAAGTTTTTTTTTTTAGGTTTATATCATTAGTGCTTGAATCTTTGCAGAAACACTGAAGTGCACCGATGTTTTTAAACAATCCTTTCGTTTTTCGTTCGATCTATGATTTTTATGTATTTAATACGATCAAATCTTCATAGTAATTTAAGCAATTGGAAAATTCAAGTCTTATGAAAATATAATAAATGTTTGCGTGTAGATTCAATGTTTGACTGTGCAATTTCACCCAGGTTGTACTAGAAATTCAGAATATTTGGAAACGTAGCATTGTGGCTACATCCTCGAGGCATATATCAATCTAAAATTCATCTTATTATTTGTAGTCAATTACGTTTCTTCTCGGTTGGTAAAGAACATGAAAAGGTTACAGAAACAAACGAAACTAAAAACAAAATGCAATTTTATTGTATGTACAGGTAAAAAAAAAGACAAAAATAAATAAATAAAAAGTTATTCTGGCCTAATATAACATACTGAACATTATATTTCTTTTTTTATCGAAAACCTCATTTACTGTTAATCATCGCTCGAACTATTCTAGACATTCTTTCGATAAGTTTTGTTAAAATGGATTGTGGAATATTAACCTATTCATGTTGCAGAATATTCAGTAAATGTTCTTGTGAAGTTGGGCATATTTTTCGGATCCTCCTGTCCAGTTCATCCCACAACAACTCTATAGGGTTCAAATCTGGCCTTTGTGGGGGCCATGTCATTACTTTCAGGGTGTGCTGTTCTTCTTGGTCCTTTAGATAGTTCTTACACACTAACGCAGTGTGTTTTGGGTCGTTGTCATGCACGAATGTAAAGTTACAGCCTATTATACGCAGTCCTGATGGCACTGCATGATTCTGGAGTATTGCAAAATAATTTTCCTTCATCATTACACCCTGCACTCTGCGTAAATCTCCCGTCCCAGCAAAAGGGGGAACATCCCCACACTAACACAGAACTACGCCCTTGCTTCGCTGTAGGCACAATGCAGTTCGGGATCACTTTTCGGTTTTAGATCTTCGGACATAAACTTGTCGATTTTGCCCAAAAACCTCAAACTGACTCGTTACTCCAAAGCACGTGTTTCCAATCATCTAACGACCAATCTAGATGAGAACGGGCCCACTGTAGCCGTTTTGCTCTGTTGCCCCGACGTAATAAGGGTTTTCGAATGGCAATGCTTCCATGAAGGTCCGCTTGTTGACGTTTGTCCGTACTCGCCGAAACTTATTCTTCACGGCCCCGATTGTCTTCGGCTGCTATTTGTGGCGCTGTTAATTTTCTATTGCGTTTACTTAATAATACAATTCTCAAATCTTCAGCTTTTGTAGTTTTCCTAGATGCTCCAGGACGAACACGATTTTCTATAGTTCCAGTTGTATAATATCGCTTTACGATGTCATTTACTGTTGAACTTATTTATTTACTTGTTTATTTTTTCAGCAATTTGTCGCCTTGAATATCCTTCTTCAAACAGCGTAATAATGCGTGAACGTTTTTCTACACTTTTAGGCTTGCCACGTGCCATTTTGAAGTAAATTTTCTTAAAACTTTCGCACAAAAACGACAAATGCACACCAACACACATTTAACAGTAAAATGAAGCAAATTTATATCTTTACGCCTGTGATAAATAAACAAAAGTGATGCTGCGGTATATTTCCTAAATGTATTGTTCGTTAATAATCCTCAAAAGACCCGTTTCAAAAGATCGGTGCTTCCGAGAAATTCTTGGAATGATAATAAAAGGGACTGTATTGTGGTCGTCGCAATATTTCTACTTTACATAATAATTTATGGCTTTAATCCCTTAGAAAAGAGTGTATGCTTAATATTTTTCTAATTTTATGTATTAATAATTGTATACAGTGTGATATAATAGATTTTTATTGTATGACCGAACTTCACTGAACGGCAGTGTATGAAAAAGTTATGCACAATACACAGAATTGTTACTATTTCTCCTTCACAAAGATCGCGTTTAGAACTTTTTCGAAGCCTATCTTCGTGGAGAGTAGAAAAGAAAGAAACGCCTGAATGTACTTCTTCATATTTTTTGGCAATACTTTTCTGACATTCCAGTCGTAGCCCCTGAGCTCATTTGATGATACACTTGTTAGAACAAACCTATTCTTGTCTTTCCTATGATTCCTGATGATGGTACGACTTATCCAACTGCTGTTCATACTTTGCAATCTGAACGTACACTTTTCTTTTAAGGTTCAGTTTGATGTTATACATGCAAAAGTTATTCGAGTAGTTCTTTTATCACAAAAGTCAATGAATATTTGTCTACAATGTTTAAAATTTGTCAATAGAAGAATCAAATAATTCTAGCGTCACTTGCTGAAAGTATCAAAGCATCCACCAACGATACGATTTATCCTACTATACACTAACTGAATAGCCATGAAGATTTAAATTGTTGTAATATGCCTAACATAGTAATCTACACAGGGATAGTAATACATGCGTATGTAGGCAGATACATATCTAACGCAGAGTCCTATTACAATGGACGTTAAACATGTAAATGAATCCAAGAGAAGAATGTGACGGATGCATGTATGTATATAAGCATTCAAACCGGATATCCGTGATCATTGGACACGCGTTACATTCAACGGCTAAGAATCGAAACGGTTGGATCGATAATTATTAATTTCCAGCAAAGTATGTAAGCGTCTGATACACAGAGAAGTTTTATTCTAATAATCGATCTAGAAGGTTTATACTATAATTAAATGTATCGTTTTAGAATTTAAGCATCTTTACAAATTTGATGAAATTGGATGGTGATGTTCTGAAGTATAGTACATACACTGCCGTTCAGTGATGTTCGGTCATACAATAAAAATCTATTATATCACACTGTATACAATTATTAATACATAAAATTAGAAACATATGAAAGCACACACTCTTTGCTAAGGGATTAAAGCCATAAATTATTATATGTAAAGTAGAAATATTGCGACAACCACAATAAAGTCCCTTTTATTATCATTCCAAGAATTTCTCGGAAGTGCCGATCTTTTGCGTTTGGGGATTATTAACGAACAATACATTTAGGAAATATACCGCAGCATCACTCTTGTTTATTTATCGCAGGCGTAAAGATATAAATTTGCTTCATTTTACTATTAAACGAGTGTTGGTGTGCATCTGTCGTTTTTGCGCGAAAGTTTTAAGAAAATTTACTCCAAAATGGCACGTGGCAAGCCTACCAATGTAGAAAAACGTTCACGCATTATTACGCTGTTTGAAGAAGGATATTCGGGGCGACAAATTGCTGAAAAAATAAATATGGGAAGTTCAACAGTAGATGACATCATAAAGCGATATCGGACAACTGGAACTATAGAAAATGGTGTTCGTCCTGGAGCATCTAGGAAAACAACAAAAGCTGAAGATTCGAGAATTGTATTATTAAGTAAACGTAATAGAAAATTAACAGCGCCACAAATAGCCGAAGTCAATCGCGGCCGTGAAGAACAAGTTTCGGCGAGTACGGTAAAACGTCGACTTCAACAAGCGGACCTTCATGGACGCATTTCCATTCGAAAACCCTTATTACGTCGGGGCAACAGAGCAAAACGGCTACAGTGGGCCCGTTCTCATCTAGATTGGTCGTTAGATGATTGGAAACACGTGCTTTGGAGTGACGCATCAAAGTTTGAGGTTTTTGGGCAAAATCGACGAGTTTATGTCCGAAGATTTAAAACCGAGAAGTGATCCCGAACTGCATTGTGCCTACAGTGAAGCAAGGGCGTAGTTCTGTGTTAGTGTGGGGATGTTTCTCCTTTGCTGGGACGGGAGATTTATGCAGAGTGCAGGGTGTAATGAGGAAGGAAAATTATTTTGCAATACTCCAGAATCATGCAGTGCCATCAGGATTGCGTATAATAGGCCGTAACTTTACATTCATGCATGACAACGACCCAAAGCACACTGCGTTAGTGTGTAAGAACTATCTAAAGGAGCGAGAAGAACAGCACACCCTGAAAGTAATGACATGGCCCCCACAAAGCCCAGATTTGAACCCTATAGAGTTGTTGTAGGATGAACTGGACAGGAGGATCCGAAAAATATGCCCAACTTCATAAGAACATTTACGGAATATTCTGCAACATGAATGGATTAATATTCCACAATCCATTTTAACAAAACTTATCGAAAGAATGCCTAGAATAGTTCGAGCGGTGATTAACAGCAAAGGAGGTTTTTTCGATGAAAAAAAAATATAATGTTCAGTATGTTATATTAGGCCAGAATAACTTTTTATTTATTTATTTTTGTCTTTTTTTTTACCTGTACATACAATAAAATTGCATTTTGTTTTTAGTTTCGTTTGTTTCTGCAACCTTTTCATGTTTTTTAATAACCGACCGAACTTCTCTGAACGGCAGTGTACATTTAGGCAACTTTTCCTGTAAAGCCAATCAGATAGAATTGTTACTCATTCCAGTTATTTTATAAATTGGTTGTTGTCATTTATCCCTATGTTTTTCTTTATCATTCTTCATTCTATTTCCTTTACTTTCTCCTATTGTTAATTGTTATTTCCTCACTTCGTCGAAATTTGCTGGAATTAATTAATTATAGCAATTTCTTTCAAATTTAACAGTTTTTGTTGGACAATATGCCTATTTTCTTTTCTTTTTGAATGTTGCTGCTTTTAATAGGACACTACGACGAGATATGTCGCAGTTCTACAAGAAATCGTTTAGTAATTTGTACCTTATCACCTGTCAAAGCAGTTAGACTTGTAAATTTTGGTCGTGTTTTCAATCGACACTAACGCCAAGGAATTCGGTCGCAAACGCATTATAGATCGCAAACATGTTTTTACAAGTTTCAATCCGCTCTAGCTCCTTTCAATGGTACTGACTAGTATTGCTCTTATGAATTGCAGAATTACGATGGTTGTTGTTAAAAGTTCGAGCTCATTTCATTACTGCTCCCAACAGAAACAATTTTTTCTTTCAATCAGCTCAATCTTGTTATGTTTAAAAGTTACCAGGGAAGATTTGCACTATTCTCTTATGATCAGTTCTGTATAAAGATAAATTGTACTTCTACAAAATTTATCATTGTATAAGGAAAGTAATTAAATTGTAATATCTTTATTTATTATTATTACGGTACCATCGCTTGCCAGATATCCTCTAAGAACCGTTAATGGTTAATCTGCTTGCTTATTTTAAAAAGTATTTTTCTTTTAATTTACCTCTTGAATGTATAGTTTAACTATTATACGACCTTTTAACTTTTTATAACCTAAACAAACAGAGAATGGTCATTTTCGAGTTATTTAAAGTAGATGGATAAATAAAAACGCCGTCAATGTTAAGGACGAGGTGTCAGGTATGCCGCGCTATTGCTGTTTTAATAGCTTTCGTGCTTGTATATTTTCTTCTGGGAATTTACCACATTTATAGCTTACCTTTCCGACGTAAATACGACGAAAACTCGTTAAAATTAAAAGGTTGAAAAGCGTAATTTTCCAGGAAGTTGTGAAAATTTCGTACTCGTACAATACTCGTGAAACGTAACTGTAATTCCAAATGATCGATACAGGGTGTCTTACCGGGAAGTGCATCGATCGATATATGAGAGGCAGTATTCTAAAGTCGACATATGCTGTTGAACTAAAATATTTTTAATAACCTGATGCTTCTGCTTAAATATAAATATTTTCCATCGGTCAAAAATTTTGAAAAAATGCAAATATTTCAAATTTGGTAAGAAATAGCTATTTTACCAAACAAAGCTGAGATATTCAAAAATGTAATAATATGTAGGGTGTTCCATTTAAAGTATCAAAGTTGACACCTATTTCTGATTTGACCGGAAGTATTAGGTTATTAAGCATATTTTCATTCAATAACACATATCGTGGTAGGCACTGCCAAGTTTTCAAAATTTTCCAACGTATCGCTCGATGCAGTTCTCGGTAACAGCCTGTACATGGCCAATTCTCGTTTAATATTTTTTTTTCGTAATTTGGTCGTTGTAACGTTGGAGAATTCTATCGATATAATTAAGGCTCTTGTTTGGTAATGTTTCTTTACAAACGGAATAATGTTTTCTCTGACAAGAGATTATATATTTGTTCCAATGAAAATAATTAAAAATATTTGTCCGAACATATGCTACTGGAGAAGATTACGTTTGACAAATTAATGAATTTTGTTATTAAAAGAGATGTCAAATAGGATTTGGTAATTAACTTTAACATAAACACAAGATTATGCAGCTTCTGCTAAATTAAATTAGCACGTCAATCAATTGTGGGTACAAGAATACGTGCAAGCTTTCGATTAATAAAGTATAGAAATTACTCCATGTCAATCTTGATATCCCTGCGTTCATGCAATTTGGGTTAATTATTGTCTATTGTTTGCGATTGGATGCTATGCTTCAGAAGCTGTAATTATAGCGTATGTACATACATATAAATTGTTGACACAGATCTTCAATATTTTGCTGGTGGTTTATTTGTCAGATATGAGAATTCTGCTGAAACAGAAAGTAAATAATCCTGTAACTTGTATAGATTGTAGAACTTATTTAAACAATAACATAAATTTGATGATGAATATAATTTTTTGTAAAAAGGGTTTTATAAAATGCCAACGAAATAAGTTGTCGATCAGCTCACCACCGAACCAGTTGCATATTTTGTTGCTAAGTTGTTACCTAAGAATTGATTTCGTTGCTCCAGCCGTTTCCGAGAAATGCGTTAAAAGTTACAACTACCTACTCGTTGTGACTTTTGAGTCGTTGCAGATACCAACCCGAACTTGCTGTAACAAGAATTACAGCGAGTGGCTACGCTAGCTTAATATTAAGTTAGCGTAGCTATGGTTTTTCGGAAATTGTTGGAGCAACAAATCAATTCTTGGATAACAAACTAGCAACAAAATGTCTTTCGGGTGTTGTCGCGTAGTTAATAATTTACTTGACGTTTCGCTGACCATGCTGTCAGCTTCTTCAGAAGATTTCTAAAGACTGGTGTTGTTGTCTCTTGCTCCTCGTTATATATCCCATTTCTGTTCCGCTTTGCTGATCCAACGGAACGGTTATGGACTACGCGACATCACCCGAAAGACATTTCTACAACAAAATATGCAACTACTGTGGTGATGGACTTATGATGGCTAATTACGAATTTTATTGAGTCTGCAGAAAAACGCATTCGTTGGGAGTGTTGATCCTTGTGAACCTTTTCAAATCGTCGTTGTTCACTTGTCACGCACGACGGAAGAGGTCACGTTATGGATAAACAGTTGACTAAGATTTGAACCTTGCGTTAGACCCAAACTTGGCAACATGATTATACAAACTGATTCTACTCATAAAATATAGACTAATTGAAACCAAAGGCATTCAACTTTCGTAATAGGAAATGATCAATATGATCAATAGCTTTAGAGAATATGGGTAAATACTACATCCACTTGGCCTTATGGGTCTGGAAATATGTCATGTGATGCAGACAAGATAGGTCACAATTGATCTTTTAGGCACAAAACCATGTTGGCTGGGAGAAATATAGTTACTAACTAAAGATATCCTCAACGAAACCAATTCCAATATTTTCATAAAATTTGAGAGAGAGAAAGACTAAAGACTGGAATTTAGGGAATTTTGCAATTTTTATAAAACTTTCAACTCGTTTTAATTGCCGAAAGTCATGCTCCCATGATTAGACTTCTGTAAGATGAATCTATTATTACTTGTAGGATCTATTTATTTCTAGAATTCATTTGGATAGGTTTCCCCCCCATTGTGCATGTTTTTGGATATAAACTTATTATGATTAACATGTTATCCATAACTAACTTGTGAAACAACTAAACTCTCTACAGCTTGGCGTCCGCATTTTCTTTCCGATGATTTCATTTTTACTCGATAGAAATTTTATTTTTCGCTCCTAATCGATGCTGTTCGACATACATACGCAGATACAGTCTGCTCGTTTGTTACGGTTGCACGGTTAGAATTTCAATTGCCGCTTTACTTTTCCTTTTTGCACGTAAAATACGAGATGGCCGAAACGCTTGCACCGATTGTGAACCGCCGTGTACTCGTATTCGCACATATTTCGCGAGCGAAGATCCGCGGTGCATGTAAAGGGTACGCAGACGACATTATTTATGTACATATGTATCGTTTCTTTTTAAGAGACGCCTACATATTCCTATTTTAACTTAAAGTGTGTCACTTTGTGAGCGTCATCTTATCCGCCGTGTATTATTATATCGTCTCTGTAAGTGTAAATCGTTAATAATACTCCGCGTGTGTTGCTAAATAGACCTCGTTCTGTATATTGTTTACCCAACAAATGACTTGCTAACTGGACGATTAAATAATAAGTTCGCGGAATTGACAGATTTAGGTAAAGTGCGGATGAAAATTGTTCTTTATGTAATTTTTATCCTATTAGTTATCTTATTTCACGGTTGGTTTGTTACGATATTTAAATTGTAAATACACCATAGACTTTCAGGTCACTGATCTCTTATAAATGTAGAGAGCTTGAATATGTTTAAGATCTGCATATATACGCTTCAATAGCAACTATATTACATTTCCTTAAATATTAGAAAACATTACAAACTAACTTACCGTGCGCGTATGTAAAGCATGACAATAGGAGTTTGAATATGAGGCCAGAGAATTTAATTTCCGAACGAAACGAAGTGAGGCGAGCAATCGATATCCACGCTACGTACCGATACCCTCTTCCTTGCTCGCCTCATATGTTTTGCTATCATAAACTTAATTTGCTATTTTAAAATCATGATTTGCACGGCAGTAATGGATAAACCTGCAGAAACGAGTACAGCTTCGCGCAATTAGCAGAGACTAGACAGATTCGTGCTTATTCGCTCATCTCATCGGGATGGGTGCGTGTTGCATACTGGTTTCGCCAAGGCGGCAAAACACGAGTCTGTCTAGCCTCTACTAATTTCGTTAAACCTGCAGGCTTAATAATGAAACTTATCAAAATTCACCAAATTTTTCGAAAAATAAACCATAACTATGTCAACCGGCACCAATACTTTGATTGTAACCTGATAGCGAACAAGAACACGAGTTCAATTCAAAATAAAACGCATTGTATGTATTACACAGCTACATATACAAGTGCGCAAATGTTAAAATAAACATCAGGTTGTAAATAACGCCCTGATATTGTTTGTTACATTTTTCATGTGGTACTTAATTTTAGAACTAATGTTTTTTATTACATTTTTTAGACTTTATTTTGATCACAAGGTGCTACTGAAAACATCATATAATTTTATTTGTGTAGACGAGGAAGTTATATTTTTCAAGTTTAAGGACATCTCTCGTAGTTTATCTGAATAATAAACTCTTTTAATGGAAACAAAGTGTCTGGGTAAATAAGATTAGAAGTAGAATTTGAGAAATTTGCGTTGCTAGCACAAACAAAGCAATTCGACAAGATATTCGTTTAATTCCATTATCCGTTCGTGCAAAGTAAAAGCGGACATGTAAAGCGGCCGTCACCCCGTATCGTGCGGTTACTTCTTTTATTTATCGTCCATTTTTCGAGTGAATAAACTCTCGAACGAACTCAATTTAGGCGCGGTTTGGAACGGAAGGAATGCGCTCTTTGGGGGAAAGTAATGACTCATATACAGCGTGCACTTTGGCAAGGGGAGGAAAGAACACAAATATTCCATTACGTTATTGCTTGCATGAGAAATTCGGTTTACCGTGCATTGTTTAATGTAAATTCTTAGGAATTTTTACAGATGAGAGATAGAAATTAAATGGGCTTCTGTAGAATGTGGTGTTTTGGTATAAATGAAAGGATTCAACTACCCATCCTATCATGATTACATAAACTTCTCATTTACAATATATTATCTTTTATCAACGATTTATTTATTGAGAAGGTGTTATTTAAGTTCTATTATGACTATTATCAACAGATTTCACTGTACATACTAGAGTCCCAAGATTGGCTAGGATTTGAGGAAAACTAATATTCCCACAGAATCTGTTAGATTTTACAACTAGTTAGAAGGATTTATATGCACTATTTGCATAGGTAACCGCTTATTGTGTGAAATAAGCAAGCGGCTTTTTGTAAATGAATGAATCCTACAAATAGTTTCGGGTGATTTATAACGAATTACGTCGAATATTTTGTTGTTTGTACTTAATATTTGTTCCTTCTTAGTTGCAGCAGCAATAGATTAAATCTCCAACAGGAAGTCATTTCTACAGTTTATTGAGCGCATAAATAATATAATGTAAATACACTAATAATAAATACATTAAACGAACACTTTATATTAATTGATAATTAAATTGCTTTGTGAATGCCTGTTTTGCATCAGCTAATTTATACACTGCAAGCCAAACATTTGAAATCACTTTTAATATAAATTTGGAATATTTTATGAGATTTTACACAGTTTATGTCTTGTAAATTAGTTTTATTACTATCAGGCATTCTGAAATTGACGTCTCAAATCGCTGGTGGCCTTTACCTTTAGTACCTTTAGTAAATTGGAATAAAGACAAAAATTACAAAAAAAAATAGATGGATATATTTTGCTCTATAGCGTAGATATTCTTTTATTTTCATATTCTTTTTTGTCGGTTTTTTTGTTTGATTACCTCGGGCGATTGTTTGTGCGACCTTGGCTAGTTTTTGCCTTGATCTTGTTATTTTGTATAATGATTAAAGAAGCTTTTGCATATGTTTCGTCTTTCTCAAATTCCACAGCAGGTATCAATAGTTATTTACGTTACGACCGACATAAGTGCAGTTTTGGAGAAATATACAATAAGTCCTAGTAAAATACACTATTTTTTCTACTACTTGCTCAAAATTTTGAAAAAATCAACTTTTCAGAATTTGTTTATTTCCATAATGGTCAAAGTTGTCAATTTCAACACCTATTGCTATTATTCGTTTTCGCATTTCCTCTTAAAACCATCATTAATCTTTCCATTTCTTCCTGTTCTTATCCTGAACGTTGGAAAACCGCCAAAATCATTCCTATACATAAAAAAGGTAACCGTGAAATTCTATCTAATTACAGGCCTATTTCAATAATATCCAATTTTGCAAAACTTTATGAGAAGGTCTTGTATACTGCCATTTATAATAGTACTCGCTCTTTTATTGCCCCAAATCAACATGGCTTCATCTCTGGAAGATCTACGGTTACGAATTTGGCAACCATATCGCAATTTATCAGTGAAGTTTTAGATAGGCGTGACCAGGTTGATGTGATCTACAGACCTGTCTAAGGCGTTTGACATGATCAATCATGAGTTGCTGTTGTTGAAGCTGAGCTCTTTTGGTTTTGTTCCATCTGCAGTTAGTCTCCTGAAATCATACTTGAAAGAGAGAAAGTGTTACGTTACTTATAATGGATACTGTTCCAATAACTGTGCTCTTACCTCTGGTGTTCCCCAGGGATCGAATCTGGGACCATTATTGTTTGTACTCTATATATTAGTGATTTGCCATTGAACATCAATCTTCCGACCCTTGCTTTCGCAGATGATATTAAAATCTTCTCAGAAATATCTTCAGTTGATGACACAGAAAATCTTCAGAGTGGTCTTGATGTACTGGTAGAATGCTGTAGACGTTTCAAGATCAAACTGAATGTTGAAAAATGTTGCGTACTTACGTATTCCCGTTCCTCTTCACCTTTTATATTCCCCTACCAAATCAGAGGTACTAATTTATCACGTAGTCGTCTTGTAAGGCACCTAGAAGATGTGACTTGTTCAGGTAGGAAGAAGGAAGGTGGGAACAAGAGGAACTAATTTTTTGTATCCATTGGTTTTTATTTTTACTTGTTTATTTTTTCTATGATTTGTGTATATATTATGTCAATTGTTGTATCCCATTATTGGGCCTAAGCCTGATGGATAATAAACGTGTGTTATTATTATTATTGTATTACATTACATGTCGCTGTCAAAGGCAATAAATCGCACTTACGTCCCTCCAATAAGGGTAGTAATCTAATAAGTGTAATAATTGACTTACGCAGCCGTTAATAGAAAAAAAAAATACTTTTCTAAACGTCTTTAAAATTAAACTTTCAATCGCCCTTCTGCTTTTATCATTTTAATCCAGCGAAAGAAATCAACTTACAAATACAATCGACTTCATGGCTTCAACAACTTTACATGCTCATACGTCGAAATATGATATACAATTGCTTGTATGAATGTACATGGTTACGAAGTCATCTGCGTTGACACGGTGTAATAAACGAAAGTTACATGTACGTCTGTTCGGAGAATGATACGGTTACTTGATCATTTAAAACACTTAGACACAATGAAGGAGTAACGGAGCACCGAGTTATTTACATGTTTACTGTTTTTTATGGTCATTAACTATATAATAACAATGGATGCTATTTCTATTTTTGCTTTGTAAATGGTCTAACCGCGACGCTATTTAACATGGAAGCAGTTATTTTCATTCCACTAACGAAGTGATCTATGTATCTCTATGTATACGTTCTCTACAGAATTAAACCATTCCAATTGCGACAGAACGTAGTCCAAGATTCGTTTTCATGCGCTGTTGTGTTTTATTCCTATTATCTAGTACGTACACTACCGTCCATATTAGTTTGGACACACAAATAAATGTTAAAAAAACGAGAAAATATTCACTCATTTTTCCAAAACGTTTTATTGCATTTTATTAATAGCGATTAAAATTCAAGTATAAAAGTAAAAAAAAAAGTAATTCTAACGAAAAATAAACAAAAAATTCTTAAACATTCCGTTCATCAAAGAAACTCCCTTTTGCGCGAAGAACAGCTTTCACAATCCGAGGCATCCGCTCCACTAGTTTTTCAAAGACTCTATTTGGCATATTAGTCCATTCCTCTTGTAAAATGTTCCACAGGTGGCCTACGGAGGTAGGGCATACTTTTCGGATCCTCTTGTCCAGTTTATCCCATAACGGCTCGATGGGGTTTAGATCGGGGCTTTGCGGCGGCCATGTCATTATTTGTAAAGTGCCATTATCTTTTTCTTCATTTAAGAAATTTTTATATATCAGTGCTGAATGTTTGGGGTCGTTGTTCTGCATGAATACACAATTTTCGCCGATTAGACGTTGCCCTGATGGTATTGCATTTTCTTGCAGTATTTCTAAATAACCTTCTTTTCGCAAAATACCTTCGATTCGCTTCAAGTCTCCTGTACCGGCGTAGGAAAAACAACCCCAAACAAGCACAGAATTTCTTCCTTGCTTGACAGTTGGCACTACACAATCCTGCAACATTCTTTCGCCTTTCGCTCTTCTTACGAAAACGCGCCTTGATTGTCCGAACACCTCAAACTTTGACTCTTCAGTCCATAGCACCCTTTTCCAATCATCCATTGTCCAATTTCTATGCGTTTCTGCCCACTGTAGCCGTTTTTGCCTGTTTTCCCGTCGAAGTAGGGTTTTTTTTTTTTTTTTTTTTT